>RJWH01003680.1:0-139351 GCA_004363575.1 Solenodon paradoxus
ATCCATAAAGCGGGGTGCTGGCATCCAGCCCTGAGGACAGTCATGAGGACCATGACACAGCTGGACATAAACACCTGCCACTAACGTGCTGGTGAGCTTAGGCTCTGTACCCAGGATCATCACAGATACACTATTTGTAAACATGATTTCCTCCTGACTGTCATCTTCTCCCCAGCCAGGATGCAGGGCCCACAAGGAACTGTTTCCAACCCCCCGCCCTCAACAGCGTCTGGCACGCAGTGGGTCCCAATAAATACATGTTGAATGAAGACTTTAACAAAGGACAGAAGGAGGGATTTTACTTGCTCCAGGCAAATTCTCTCTCTCTCTCTCTCTCTCTCTCTCTCTCTCTCTCTCTGCTCAGCTGTGAAAGGAGCTGCTAGAGGGCTGTCCAGGAGGCAGGTCAAGCCCAGAGCCTAGGACTGTGCCTGGCCCACAGGGGCGTGATAAGTGGCAGTTATTATTATCCTTTCCACCACCCCACACAGGGCTGTGAGTCAGCACCGTGAGCAGGAGGGACGGCTGGGAGTCAGGCGTGCGGTGTGTCGGAGCTGGGCTATTCTCGTGGTGCAGCCGGAGGCCTGCAATCACACCCGGGCAGGTGACAGTGAAATCTGGAGTTGCAGAGGGTGCCCCCACCCCGTTTCTGCTCCTCTTGAGCTCTCAACCCAACTGTAGCCAGATTTAGGCAGCTTAATTAATTAGCCAGTGTTTATAAAGCGTTTGAAGAATTTTAAAAGTGCGATGTAAGTGCCAAATATTATTTTAATCTGTGTATGTGTGTGTTTTTTCCAGCAGAGGTTTTTTTTTTTCCTTCTTGATCGCTTTTCTTTTTCTCTGCAGGTTCTGCTCTGGGAACCGAGCTTGTTAAAACTCACTCCTGCAGCTCTGGGCTTGGGTTATGGTGCTGGCATCACCAACAAAATCAGTTCCTGCTCTCTCCTGCCCTCCTGGCAAAGGGAGCGACTGTCCAGGGGGCTGACTCATCTCTGGGAGAGGAGGGCAGGCAGGCAGGCATCTTACAGGCACTGGTGGGAGTGAAAATTGGAACAGCCTTCTGGAAAGCAGTTTGGCAGGTTGAGTCTGAGGTGTGAAGGCTGCCCCCAGACTCCGCAGGGCTCTCGCGCTAGGAGACGTCCCACCTGTGCGGTGGGGTTCCCACCTAGCCAGCTGGAAAGAGTTGGGGGGAAACCCCAGACATCCAAGGAGAAGGGACATTTAAGTGAATTACCCCCAACATGGAATTACAGGCGACCATAAAAGCCAGGGCTGTGAAAACTGTGGTAATCTGGAAATTTCTGCATGGCACCATTTCAAATGATATTGTGATTATGCAAATAAAACCTGTTCATTGCAAAGCATTTAGAGAAAACAAGAAAGTATAAAAACAAAATAATGATTTCATAGAACACCATCAAAGAGAAGGGTGAGCCACATTTTGATGTCATTAAAACGAGTGAATAAAAACAATGTCAAATTACATGCAGATAACTAAGGATATGGGCAAACACTGTGCTTCCTCCACTCAGGTATTCATATAAAATAATAAAAAATCAGAACGCTCTCAATATCCCAGGAAAGGAGACTGGTTGATTCTCTGAGGATGAGCCCACAGGATGGCCAAAGCAACACTGATGAAAATGATGGCATAGGATTACAATGACCAATGCAGGAAGACATTACAAGATCAGAGTTCATCCTTGAGTGACAGATTCCATGTTGAGATTCCCAAAACTTCTAGTTCTGAAGGAAACAAATGCATCTATGGTATTAGAGGTAAGCAGTGATTAATTATGAGGAGTAGATTTACCAGGGATTTTGTTTTTATGTTTTCTGTTTGCATGACTTGTGCAATAATAAAAGGAAAAACTGTGCTTTCAATACGACCATGACTTTGTAAAATAAAACTCTATATACATAGACAACTGCAAGGTACTATGCAAAGCCATGAAATGCAACTCTCTTTGGATGATAAATCTAAAACTGATGAGCTTTTCTTTTTTTGCCTTCTCTTTTGGGTCTTTTTTAGACTTTCCTAACCTGGCTGGATATTAAAGAATATTTATACTGGTGTACCCAGTGGTTAGGTCCGCTCCCTCCAGTCAAGAGCAGTTCACATATATCCCAAGGACCCAGGTTCACACCCTGGGTCTGGGCGGGGGCGGGGTGGGGGGGGTGGGGAACGACCAAGATGTACAACTAAAATAAATATTTTAAAATGCTTCTTCCTCCTCTCTCTTCCTACCTACTTGCCTACTGCCTTCATTCTACCTGCACTTTTCCTTTAAAAAAAGAAAAAAGGATATTTACACTATGCCGTTTAGTAAAGAAAAATCAGTATGTGTTATGCACATGTTACATGCGTGTCTATTGTTTGAAGGACTCCCTGGCCTGGCCCCATCCCTGGTCAGGAATTGCCTGTTTTGTTCACTGCTGCTTTCCCCAGTCCCTGATCCAGTACATGGCACAGAGAAGATGCTCAATAAATATTTGCTGACCGAATGAGCAATAGGCTGTCTGGACTGAAATCTACGAGACGGCCATGAGGTGGAGGTGTCTTATGTCTGGGAAAGGGGGTCAGGATGGAGTGGACATGTTTTATTTTTAGTTTATAGTAAACACCATATTTAATATTTTTTGCAGTGAACATTTACTTGTTTTTGAAAAAAATTAAAATAATGAAAGCTGTGAGTTAAGTTTTCTAACAGGAGAAGTCAGTACGATGGGCGCTGGGGGCCCCGTGTGTTGGAGGTAAGGAATTCAGTGTCCCCAGGAAATGGGGATCCCCCAGCACAGGGGTGTCAGTGACGAAGTACTGGAATCTGCCATGAGTCAGCCCTGCTAAGCCAGCAGCTAAGACTGCAAACAGCCCTGCACAGGAGCGGAGAAGATACTTCAAAGAAACAGCTCAATGAATGACATTCACCATGAACCCTTTGCCCAGTGACTCCCTCTGGCAACCATGACCTGTTCTCCTGCCCTCCTCGTCCCCACTGCCCCGTGACCCCAGTCTCCTCTGTCCTCTACAGACAGGCCAGCAAGGGCCTGAGAGATGCAGTAAGATGGGGGCTGAGAACTGACTGTTGGCCTTGGGAAAAGAGATTGGATTATTCTTTTTTTTTAATAGCGTTCATGTGTGGCCTTTGAGATTAAGAAAAGATGAAAACAATTTTCATCAGAAGGGAAAAAATAAGCATGGATGCTTTCCTAATGGAAAAAAACAAATCAACTTAGAATCAAAACTTGCTGGGAGGGAAACGGGGCCACTGTGATCCCTGGATGTGACTCCTCCAGAAGCTGGCCTCCTCTGGCGCAGAGATCAAGCAAAGCCCGCCAGCCAGCCCTGCCTGGACGATGGGCACTCGTGGCCACTCTATGGGAGGCTGCCTGGCCCCCTGGAAGTACTGGGCCACCAGAGCAGGGGCCTCAGGGACAGGCTGGAGGTCACCCCTCAACACCCGAGGTTCTCCTTGGGGGGCTGCTGGCATATCACTCCCGTGCCCGCTCCTCCACAGCAGCCTCACCAGGGGTCTCTTGGGCTCTGGGCTCTGGGCTGGAGGCTGTGCAAGAGTGTCTGGTGCAGATGGGGATTTAGGGCGTGGACACAGGAGGGGAAGACTGCAGGTACGGGCGTGCACAGATGTGTGTGCATGCCCATGGTGGGCTCAAGGGCACCAGCACACATGTGAGCATGTGCTGGAGATGATGTGTGTGTCCAGAAATGTGCAACAGTGACACAGGAGTGTGACTGAATGGGAATCAGCCAATAGTGTGTGTGTGTGTGTGTGTGTGTGTGTGTGTGTGCGTGCACGTGTGTGTGTGGTGAGGACTGTGTGCGGGAGAGTGTCTGAATCGTGGGTGGCCTGGTGTGTGAATCTGACAGTGACAGGAGAGGGTGTGTCTGTCCCAGATGTCTGGGAGGGTATGAGCATGGGAGATGTGTGTGCACGTGTGTGAGGAGGGAGGGCGTTGCAGAGCGGGTGCAGGGTGGGTGCAGGGCGGGCAAGGGCGGGCGGCAGCGGTCTGAATGTGGGGATGTGCACGGAGCAGGGGCGACAGCCCGTGTGGAGGGCACTATCTGTGCACCTTGCCACGCCCTGTGTCTGTGGGGTGCATGCTGCGACTTGCCGGGCGGGCACGTGGGAGTTCCGCACTCGAGGCTGGTGAGAGGAGGAGGGTCGGAGAGGACGCTTCCCTCAAGTCTGCCATTGGCTCCTGGCAGACAAGGCCGGTGCAGTGCAGCACAGTGCCAGGCCCTCGGCAGGAGGTGCGCCTTTGCCCTTGGTGTAGCCCCAGGGCCCCGGGTGCAGAGGCCGGTCCGGAACTGCCCTGCTGGGCTCATGACATGGTCGGGGCAGACACACCTGGGGTCCAGTCAGGAGGGGCTGTGTGAACAGACAGCTGTAGGGACTCTGCAGTTCTCAAAGGGAAGTTGGGCTCTGAGGTGGGGGCAGCAAGGCCTTGAAAGGTGCTGCTAGGCACTGCCTTTCCTCTGGAGTTGAACTGAGTCCTTCCTGCCCTCTCAAACCTCACTATGAAGCCAGGCGCTGCCCCAGATGCCACAGGACACAGAGCTGAGTAAGACAGGTCTCTGCCCTTGTGGGGAAGCCCTGGACACGGCAATCCCAAGTGCAGCCAATCAGTGAGCTAGAAAAGGCTTGGGAATGGGGTCTTGGAAGAGCGGTGAGATCTAGGAAGACTTCCTGTAGCTGGCGGCCTTTGAGCTGGTTACTGAAGGCCTGCAGAGACTGCAGAGAAGGGAAAGTATTCAGAGGTATTCAAGGAGGGGACATCACAAGGGCAAAAGTATGGAGGGGAGAGGGGGCTCTGCACAACCCAGGGAGCAGGACAGAGTTTGGGGGACATGCTTGCTGGTTGTGAGCAAGCTGGGATAGGGCTGGCCTGGGACAGGGCACCCGCACCCTAAAGGACGCCTTTAGCTGCCATCTGAACAGCAGGCCGTCACCAGGAGCACGGGACATAGCCACTGTGCAGAGACAGCCCAGGTGTTGGTACAGAAATGCCACCAGCATTGGAGCCGGCACAAAGGGAGACGCACGTGGCCTTCTAAATAAGGAGACAGTGGCCTAGGGTATTTTCTCTGCACCTCCTCCAGGCAGCTGAGAGCTAGACACTGTCCTGTGACTGTAGAGAAAGAATGCCCCGGTTTTCCCTCCGTGTGGCAGGCATGCACCTCAGGAGCCACGACAGTCTAAGGCTGGGACTCTGGAACCAGAAGACCCGCACGTCTCCTGCCGAGCGGGGTGACTTAGGAAAGTCACTACGTTGTCACCTGAGAACAAGGGGCTCTGCATGTCTCCCGCAGGCCAGATGTTCAGAGGTGACACGCGCTGGACTAAGGACCGCACGTTTCCTGACTGCCCTTCCTCCCGGGGACCCACACTGCCTATGCGATCCCGCGGCTCAACCTCCAAGGTCTGGCCAGACACTGACCTCTTCTCACCACTCCTCCTGCACCGCCAGACCACTCCCAGATCCTTATCTCAGTTTCCAAACTGGCCTCCCTGGCTCTCCTCACCTCTGTCACACACCCCCTGCAGCCAACGAAGCTTCTATAACCTGTACCAGGTAGAATCCGCCCTGCGTTCAGAGCCCTTCTGCACCTCCCAACAAGCTCAGAGTGAAACCCACTACCCTCTGGAGGCCCCAGGGCCCAAATGGCCTTGCTCTCAATTCTGCCAGATTCTCCACTTGCCCCAGGGCCTTTGAGCTTGCTATGGCCTCTGCCAGGACCCCCATCTCCCAGAGAGCAGCCTGCTGGCTCCCTCACTCCTCCAGGCCCCTCTGAGTGGCCTTCCCTGCCACCCCACACAAGCTACTCCCTCTCAACGCCCGTCTCTGCTGCACATTTCTCATACCACCAGCACCAACATTCGTGAAGATGTTTGTTCATTTCTTGAGTGTCCATCTCCCTGACTGGCTTACAGGCCTTCAAGAACAGACACTCAGTTCCGTCCCCTGCAGGGTCCCCTGGCCTTGTAGTAGCATCTGGCATTTGTTGACTGCTTTCTAGATCGAATTTAAGCTCTGCCATTCACGAGACTCCCAGGAAATGCCCTGAGCCCTCTGACCTCTGGTTTCTCATCTGCAGAACAGGGGTGATGACAATAACTAGAGTTGTCCTAGGACGAGATGTGAGTAAGAGCTCAGCTGGCCCAGGTCGGCCCTCAATGCAGGGCAGCCCACACAGCACCTAGTTCAGGATAAAGGTCGAACTGGGTCACAGCCTTAAGCCCAAGAAACTAAGGATTCTCACTGGGGCAGAACCAGCTCTGCCCTGACACAGGCAGGAAACCACGCTGCCCGGGACCTGAGGGCAGGCTGAGGCACTGCTGGCCTGGTGGCAAAGAGGCCTAGGGGCCTAAGTGAGCCTTTGTGAGGTTTAAACGGGATGAGCGTTGACAAAGAAAAACTTGCAAGTGGCCCTGCTTGTAAAGTGGCCGGGAGAGGTGGTCAATGTGTGTGCGGTGAGCACCCTTGGTGCACCAGGCCTGGGCACCAGATGCAAGGGACACAGGCATCGCCTACTGTGCTCGATGCTTGGTCAACCCAAGGGCCTTTTCCCACCTCCTGTTTTGCAGAGGGAGAACGTGAGGACCAGAGAGAGGCTGGACAAGCGGAGGATGCGGTAGAGTCCTTCTGACCTCCAGCCCACACTGGCCCTCTCAGACAGGCTGCCTGGCCATGGCTACACACCATGTGGATGAGGCCAGAGGACAGGAAGCCCTTGCTTTGTCGTCACGACAACTGAGGAGGCCACAAAATCGCCATCCCTGTCTTACAGGCTCTTACAGGCCAGGAGGCTGAGACCCTGGGAGGCAGGGAGGGGCCCAGGCCTGCTCAAGCATAGACGCCTGCCTCTGCCTCAGAGCTGGAATGAGAGCTTCTCTCTGTGATGGGAGCCCTCCAGCCCTGGCTTCTGGATTCCCAGGCTGCCAAGGACGCACGCATTTACCCAGTTGAGATAAAGGGCCCCTTAAAAGTGACACACATTCATTAAACGACATTTGCCAAGGTTTCAGCACACTCCGCTGCCGACAGCAAACAGTCCCCGGACGGGATTTTTCCCCAAGCTGACACTACTCACTGATGCCTTTTATAGCACTTTTGCAGCTAGCAAAAACACTTTCCTGGGCTCTTCATTCCCTTAACCCTTAACAGTCCCCATGCGGGAAGAAAGTATGGTACCATGTCCATTTTGCAGATGGGAAAACTGAGGTGTGGTGTGGGAAAGACACTTATTCCAGAACGCACAGCCAGTAAAGAGTACATAACAGATTCGAACTCAGAACAGGCCCCATTCCACCTGCCACCTCCCCTGCTAGGGGTTCTGGGGCTCTGAAAAAACAAATGACAAGACAGGCATTGGGCTGAAGCATTAGAGCTGGGAAGGACTGCAGGAAGCAGCCAGCTTGAGCATTCCCTTCGCAGGAGGGAATGAATCTGAGCGGGGCAGAGTGGTGGGCTTCAGGTCTCCTGGCTGATGAGTGATGGAGCAGGGTTCTACCTTCCCCCGCACTCCCACAGCATAAGAGACTCACACGGCAAGAGTAATCGTAACAATGGCTAAAGAGCACTGAGATTCGACTTTCAAGCATGACAGGCCTCATCAAACCCTCGCAGGAGCCCAGCTAGACAAGGCTGTCATACCCCCATTTCACAGAGGGCAGGACTGAGGCTCCAGGAGGAACATTACTCAACCCAGATCACATGACAGCCGAGCAGACTGTCTCCATGAGTGTGCTGCCACACCAGACCCACTCGTTCAATGAGGGACCGGCTGGGGCAGGCTCCCTCGAGCTGGGCAGCCCCCCCCCCCCCCCCCCCCCGCCCACGCCGAGCCCTGACTGAGAGTGTCACATCAACTGCGTCACATTTCCTGCTTTTCCTGCTCTTTCATCATGGTGTTCACACTGGGGCAAGAGTTTTATGTAGCCAGAATTTAAAGTACACATTCAGGGGTTTCTTGGCTGCCTCCACCCATCCCTGCTGGCACTCTAATTTTGTGCTCCTGATATTTTAGGGTTCTCCATACTAGCACAAGAGCAGGGATTTGTGGTGTGCTCCTGGCCCCAGTCACAGAAGGGAACTATGGGGTAGTGAGGGGACAGCCTGGCTTGTGGACCAGGGTTACTGCGTGTAGATTTCATGGCTCCTGGCCTCCTTCTTAACATGGGGGGCTTAGTACTCACCTGCTCCTTCAGTCAATGTGCTAACCCATCTACTGCTGCCAGGCCCTGTGCTGAATCCCAGGAGGTGGGCAGTGACTAAGACAGACAGAGGCTCTATGCTCAGGTAGCTCCTAGTCGAGAGGGGAAGACCAGGCTATAATAATGAAACAAATGGAAAAACAGCTGAGAGCGCCAGGGAGCATACATATCTTGTGGCAGAATAACAAGGGGACATATTTTTGAAAGGGGCAGTCAGGAAAGGCACTTCTGAGGAAGTAAGATGGTAGCCACACCCAGGGAAGGTGTTCCAGGAGGAGAAAATAGCCAGTGCAAAGGCCCTGGGGCAGAAAAGAAACTGGTGTGCCAAAGGCCAAAAAGAAGGCTACTGTGGCTGACATTCAGGAAAGGAAGGACAGTGTGGCACGAGATGAGATTGGAAAGACAAATGTGGCCCAGAAAATGCCCCACGGGTAACTGGGAAAGAGCCTGACATTATCCTAAGGGAGTGGGAAACACTAAAAATTTGGAGCAGGCACAAAAAATTTGATTCACTCAGCTGCTATGGTGATGATGAGTGGAGGCAGATCAGTGGTGAGGAGGACTTAGAGATCTGGGTTCCACTCCAGGCTCTGTACTTAGGAACTGTGTGACCTTCACCTGAGTTTCAGAGTCCCCATCTATCTAATGGGTAGAACCATAGCTCCATCTCACAGAACTGTGGTGAGAATTAAATGAGACAATACGGAGTACTGACTCAATCACATGGACTGACATGTTCAGTATCAGGTGCTCAATGAGTCTCCTTGGTCTGGCCCTGACCTCTCCATCCCCACCCCACGGCCCCATCTCTCATCACGTCAGCCTCACTAGTCTCCATGCTAGTCTTGGAAGAGAGCAAATTTCTTCCAGCCTCAGGACCTTTGCACATGCTCTTCCTTCTGTGTGATGTGCTCTTTCCCTAATGTCCCCACAACTGCTCCCTCCGTTTAATCCAGGTTTCTGCTCCTCTGAAAGGCCCTCTCTCTGTCCCCACTTGACCTCTCTTCCCTTGCCCTGTGTTTTTTCTCTTCATGGTACTTGCCTCCACCCGACATGTTTACTTGGGTCTGTCTTTTCTTCTATTGGGTCTGTTATATTCTTACTGAATACCAGCTCCACAAGAGCAGGGGTTTTTGTCTGTCTTGTCCATAGTTCTCTCCCTTGCACCTTGGGTCAACAGATGTGCAGAAACATTTGCTGAATGTGTATCATTAGAATGACCACAATGAGGAGAGTAAAGTGGTTGAGTAAATCAAGGCTTTGAATCTGGCTTTAACTCTCACTGGGTAGGTAGCCTTGGGAGAAGTCCAATCTGGCTTTGGGGAGCCTCAGTTTCCTTATCTGTAAAATGGGGATGCTTTTTGGCTTATCGTGAGAATCAAACAAGGCACACTTCAAAGCATGGCTATGATGCCCCCAGCCGCAGCAAAGAGAGGGGCAGGTGAGAGAAGAATGGCAGATCAGTGAAGCTGGGGTTCGCTTCCCTATTCCTTCTCATTTGCATATGTCTGAAATGTTCCAAAATAAAAAGATGAGGAACATATAGCAAGGATGCCAAGCTCAGCTTGTGCCTAGCCAGGCTTCCCTTCCACCATGGGCCTCCATTCCCAGAGGACGCTGTCAGCTTTGAAGAACGGGGGCACTAGAAGATCCCTCCAGGCCGGAGGTTCGTCGCTCACTCTGGCTTCCAGTCTCCCTCCTGATCCAAGCACCTGATCTCCCCGAGCTCCTGGCGCTAATCTGCAGCCATCTAACACCCTGAGCACCCGAATGGATGTGCCAGGAAATCTCACAGACACAAAGAACCGATTCTGCATCGTTTCCAACTTCCACCTCAGCTATTTTGCATCTCGCTGGACCAAGGGCCTGGCGAGGCACCTGGCAGGGATAATCCATCTCGTGGAGGGCTCCATCAGAAGACCGGCCCCTGGAACACCCGAAGTTAACAGGAAAGCCGTTTCAGCTGTGAAAATAGATGCTTCCTTCTCCGGTTTGGGACAGGAACACATCTTGGGAATATCCACAACCTCCACTTCCCAGGAAGACACATGGATTGACAGAAATATGAGAGAAATATGAGAGAATCGCTAAGAGAGCAGGGGGCCAGTGCCCGGGGCCTCAGATGCCTTATGTGCCAAACAAGGCTGAGGAATGTCACGTTAACAGGCTGAGCTCGGAGGTCAGGCTGATCTATCTGGGTTGTCATCCTGTCTTTGCCATTTACAGTGTGTCCCTGGACAAGTCGCTCTGCCTCTCTGAGTCTAGTTTCCTCACTGGTCAAAGTCATGTGATGCCAGTAAGCTCCCAGGGCAGCTGTGGGAACCAATGGGGAGCATCCAAAGCAAGTGCTGAGCACAGTAAGTGGCCAGAAACAATGGTTCCCGTTCTTATTACTTTAATATTTTCCCACGGAATTTGGGACCCTTTAATGATGGAAGCTTCCTGTAGAGTCCAGTTTTTAAAAGCCTTGGCATGGGTGACAGGGGGCTTGGCGCCCCACCCAGCCATGGAGTGGCTGTGTGAGCTGGTCAGTCCCTTTCTCCCTCGGGCCAAGTTGCAGTTTTTTAAGCTGCACAGTGAGGCTCGAGCTGAGACCCTCTCAGGCCCCCTCCAGCTTTCCGGGTCTAAGCATCTGTAATTCCAGACCTGCGGATCCGGACAGAGACACCTAGAGGCGGGCTGTGCCCATGGCGCAGCCCCTGGAACAGACAATTCAATCACACTAGTCTGGGTTTCAGCTCAACCCGCCCCACCCGCCCCCAAGAGCATAAAATCTCAAGCTGAATCACATGCAGTCACTTAGCAGCTTTTGCTATTTTGTAAGGACCCACTGGGTGCAAGAAGCCATGCTCGGTGCTTTACAAAAGTCAACCCCCATTTTAGAGAGGAAAAGATCGAAACAGAACAAGACAATGATTTCGCCAGTGGCTGATAGATACTGAGTGCTTACTTCAGGCCACACGTGGCTTCAAGCATTCCGCAGGCATTAACTGACTTAATCCTTGAACTCGAGTTACTGATGTCATCTCTATTCTACAGAGGAGGCAACTGAGACACAGAGAAGCTCAGTCAATTGTCCAGGTAGATGGCAGATCAGACTCACACTCAGGGGTCTGGCTCCCAGCCTATGACTTCTTTGCACCAGGCTCTGCTGTCTCTGCACGGAAAGGCTAAGTGACTGAGAATCAACATGCAACATGCAGGCACTGGTGATCCCCAAAGGGGGCAGATACAATCCTGGGTGCGGGTGGGGAGGAGTCAGAAGAGGAAGCCAACCCTTGAAAGGAGGCAGCACCAAGGGAAGGGTGAGGACTTGGCCACCTGAGGCTCAAGAGGTACAGGGAAGGACATCTCTGATGGCAGGAACAGGGTAAGCCAAGACATCGAGATGAGTTTAGCTGAGGACATGAATTTGTACAGAAAGCACTTGCCAAACTGGGTTCGGCCACATGTTAATGAGTGTTGCACAAATCGAACGCCTCTTGCTCATCTGTCTGCGGAACACTGGAGGACACGGGGCCCAGCTGGAACTTCTCGGGGTCTCTGGGGGCCTAATGTGTCTGAGTCATCAGGAAAGCTTGGGCCTAGTGGGATGAAGCCTGGTTATCTTGCAGCATTTCAATAGGTCGTTACGTTCCAAGAAATAAGGCCTGTGAAGGAAGAATTCCAGGCCTTGTTGCAGTTTTTAATTTAAAAAAAAAAAAAAAAGTTTTTGTAAAGAAAACTGGGACCCAGTCGACAGCTCCGAGCAGGGGAGTGACATGATCTGAGTTGTGTTGACAGCCAGAAATCTGAGCACATTTAAAAAGAGAGAAGGCTGGGGGGGAAGCTTCCATCAGTCCAAGACTACAAATAAAAAAATAACCTGTCGCATAGAGCCATTGGAAGCAGCAAGCGAGTGCGTGTGGGATCTGCACAACAGTTTTAGACTCCTTCCTCTCACACACCCCCTCGCCATCTGTTGCAAAGGGCACCAGGAAGATGCAAAGAGGAATATTCCAGCTCTGGGGGCTCCAGAGCTCAGCAGCCCAGATGGGGGGCTTGTAGGGCACCACATCGTTCCCATGAGTTGTGGTTTGTGAGGCCAAGAGGCTGTCATTGTTTCCCTCTTCCATGTGCTTTCAGAGAAACTACCGTGAGTTAGTGAAAAACTTCTGCCCGCAAGGGAGCCCTTCTACAAAGCGCCACCTGACCCCGGAGGGCATTCCTCTCACTCTCTCTGATTTAGATGAAGTCACTGAACTTTTCCTGAGTCTGCTCAGCCTGGAGGCCTGGATTCAAAGTTCAAGCTCCCTTCCTTACTCTTTGGACAAGTTACTTCCCCAGTTCTAGACTCTATTTTCCTTATCTGCAAAATGGGGCCAACAAGCCAACTCATGCTTTGCTTTGAGGATCGAGGAGCTGGCACACGTAAGGCTTCAGCACCCAGCCAGGAATACAGTTAACTTGAACTCAACTGATCTCAGTTCTCCTCCTTTCTCTCCACACATGGCTCACATCAGGACTGCTCATGTGCTGAATCACTACAAGGAGAGGAATGAATCACATCAGGAGTCTCCACTGGACTGGTAAAGGAATCATTAATGGCCAGAAAGTACCCAGAGAACACCAGGGCTTTAAAGGGCCTTCCAACTGGCTGCGCGGGCAGGAGCCCAAGACCTCTCTACACCCTTCTCTCCTGTGAAAGAGGAAGTAAGATTAACTTCACCATTTAGGAAAGTACAGAGGAGCCACCAACATGCCATCCCCGACTGACCAAAGAGGTCACTAGAGGGCCTAGCTGTCCCCAAAACCTGAACCCCAACTCAGCTGGCCTCCTCCAGGTCAGAGCAAAGAGTCAACTGGAGTTCATCTGATCTCTGCCCAGTAGGTGACCCAGGCTCCCAGTGTCCTAAGACCCAGCGGGGGGCCAATCGAGGCCACCGGTGTCAAGTGCTGCTGTCCCAGAACCGGGCTTCCCATGCCGGGCCCCCTTGCCTTCTCTCAGTCTCAGAATCCCCCACGGGAGCTGGATTAGGAAATAGGCTTTATCTTGCCTCCAAGAGCACAGGCTGGTGACTTCACCCGGCATCTCGGCAGAACTTCCCTTTGGTAGCACTTGGGCTGAAAGCAATCGTGAGAAACTCCTGCCCCTGTCTCCCCCAAGCAAGATCATTCACATGGCCGGCCCCTCCAAGCGGTGATCATGTGAAACCATGGAAATCACATGACACCTCCCAGGCTGACAGTTGTGCCTGAAAAACTAGTAGTCATTCAATCCAGAGCCGCCCTCCTAAGAGTGACATTTGAGTTTCTCACTCGAATAAATCCATTTTCTTAGAATACTGGACAACTGCCTCCTTCTACCTTACTGCCCTTCTATCTTGCCTCTCTACTGCTTTGTCATAAATTGCATGCCAGCAGCAACTGAAGGAGGGGCCTAAAGTCCCCTTCTGCGGCCAAACCAGGTGAATTGCATCCCAGACTCCAGAGTGAGACCAGGACCTCTGAGAACACAGATAAAAAGATGCTGGGAGGCTTGAGCTATGATGGTGATGCCTATCCCTTCCCCACCACCCTCAACCAAGAAATTTATTCTTATTCCCAAAGATTTATTTCTCTCAAAGTTAATCATGGGTCCTCTGTTGCTCCCACTTTTTCAGGCTATTGATGCTGAATGGATTGGAACGGAAGTTTTATGGCCTAATCTTTACCATTTTATAGATTGTTTTTATAGGCAAAAAGGGGGAGATCTGCTCACAAGAAGGGTGCAGGTGTTCCCAGCCAGCACCCCAGGAAAGGCAGGCTGCCCGTCTCTACACTTGTTAATCAGCGTCACCACTCATTTGCCGAGGACTGAACCACAGGGTCCTGGTTGGACAAGGGTCTGGAACAGACATTTTGAATTTAACTTGGGCCCAGAGCCCTACTTCAGGAAAACGAAGCACTTGTGAAAGCCTTTCTTGTGCGTCCAAGCCAGGAATGATGGAGGGCAGGGACTTGGACTTTTGCAGGGAGTCGATGGACTGCTCAGGCCGAAAGCGGATGACAGATGCCTGGCACCGGAGACATGAGATCACTCAGGGCTCGCTTCTGCCCAGCCAGCGCCCAGCCCAGTAAAGACCCAACTGTAATTGGAAGACCCAGGGTGAGGTGAGGTGGGGGAGGCCGATGTGGATTCCTAGGGTTCAGGGGAAACTGCAGGGCAGACAGAAGCTGCTGTCCACCCCCACTTCTCCCTCCACCCACTCTTTGCTAGTTCTCCTTTTCTCACTGCTATCAGATGGTTACCAGTCTCTAGGCAAATGCAAAAGGAGGAGGCAAATGCAAAAGGAGGAGGGAGGTGGATACTGAGCTCATCTTTACCCCCCTCCACCAGGGAGGGAGGTGCAGAGACCCCTAAGCTGACAACACAACACAGCTTCAAGAAGCCAACCCCCACCCCAAACCAACACCCCCATTTTTCTTCTCCACCCCCACTCCTTTCCTACCGTATCTCTGCACCCCCACCACGCCCTCCCTGGAGACTCCTGGTTTTGCAAAACCCCTTGAAGAAGCAGGACTCCTGAATGGTGACCTCACCCCTTGGCGAACACAAGGTAGCCTTCAGAGCCCGCCTGCTGGAGACAGCCAGGTGTGTTTTGTAGACCAACAAAAAGAGAGCTCAGAGCCACAGGTAACAGCCCCACTGAGCATCCGACCGCAGGGAGCTGCCTGGGAGCCAGGAAGGGAAGCCGGAGGAGGTGGGGGAGCAGGAGAGCAGTAAGGAACCAAGTCACCCAACAAGATACTTTGGCAACCAGAGGGACAATCAGCTGTGGGTTCACATCAGCATCAGTTTGACCACAGCAGTTCACCCCAGGGTTACCGAGTCCTCCTTTCTCCTGTCTCTCCTCCCTCCACATGCTACCTGTTTTACTCTGCGCACCAGAGGGAGAACTCACTCTTCCCATAACTGCAACAGCCTGTTTCTGTTCCATCCTAGGCAGTACCTGGAGGACCTCTGCCCCCACCCCTTCTCTCAGATCAGACCCTGAAGTCAGGCAGGCGGGAAGCCTAAATCCAGGGAGAGAGCTTCTAGAGAAGTCAGGGGCTTCTCCTTCTGAAAGCCTGAGACTGCACCGCCCCCCCCCCCATCAGATTGGGCAGAGGCTGGGTACAGCAACTCATCTCCATATGTCCCAGCACCCAGCACAGTGCTACACACTCAAGAGTCGGGGGAAGCTAGGTTCTATCCTTGGCTGTGTGACCTTGGGCAAGTCGCTGGCCCTCTCTGGGCCTCAGTTTCTGCATCCGTAACGGGGGCTACAAGCAACTCTCGCCCTATTTACTGCTCGACATTAGCCAAGAGGCTGCCAGTGGCGGTCTGAGAGGCCGGAGCCCACAGTTTGCGGACGGCAGTGGTAGGGGTTGGAGGGTGCTTACCTGTCCAGGCACAGGACGCGGCGAGCAGCAGACAGAGCAGCGGCCCGAGGCGGCCCGGGGCCGGGCCGTTGGGCTCCATGGGCCGCGGCTGCGGAGCAAGGAGGGAGAGCGACCGTGAGTGCGCGCTCGGGCGGGCGCAGGCTGGAGCGGGGAAATGACTAAGGCTCACCCCCCCGCCCCTCCCGGCCAGGCTTCCCCCCACCCCCTCCCCGGAACCCAAGCCAGGAGCGGTTCAGGAGCCGCCGTCAACGCCGCGATTTTCGGAGAACCCCCTCCCCGAGGAGAGCTGGAGATACGGAGAGGGGGAGAGACCCCGAGCGCGCGAGAAATAAAGCCAGGGACGGCCTGGGAGAGGCGGCAGGAGAGAGAAACAGACCCAAGGGAGCCAGGCAGAGAGCCAGAGACGGCGAGAGGCGAGAGAGGGGGAGAAAGAGAGAGGGAGGGAGCGAGGAGGGAGCGAGGAGGGAGCGAGGCGGCGCGCAGATCGAGACAGACAGCGCGGGAGAGAGGAGGACCGCCAGGGCAGGCGCGAGGGGCAGCACCGCCGAGCCGCCCCCGCCGCTGCCCACCTGCCCCGCCCGGGCTCCGCGCGGCGCCGGCGGTTCGGCTGGCTCCGGCCCGCAGTCCCGGCCGCTGCCCCCGCCCTCCCGGCAGCCCGGCCCCCCTCCCTCCTTCTCTTTCTCCTCCCTCCTTCCCGCCCGGGAGGCTGCGGGGCTCGGGCCCGCCGGCACCTTCTCGCCCGGCGCCCGCCTGCGCGCCTGCCAGCAGCGCGCCCCGGGGAGGCAGCGAGGGCTGCGCGCCGCGCGCCGCGCGCCGGGCGGGGAGGGCAGCGACGGCAGCGACGCCCCCGCCCCCGCACCGCGACCCCAGCACCCCGGTCCCGGCCCGCGGCGGCCGCCCGGGGAGGCCGCCCGCGAGTCGCCGCGACCGCGCACCCCGCTCGGGCTCGGAACTGCACGAGCCCCCGCCCCAACACTGTGCCAGTTCCGAAGCCCGCGCCGCGCCCTCAGCCCGGACCCAGCCCCGACCCAGCCCCTGGCCGCCCTCCCCCGGCCGGCGGGACTCGGACCTGCGCCGCCGGCGAGGGCTGCAAGGCGGGGGAGCGCCGCCGGGGCGGCCCGAGGCCGGGCCTCGGCTCCACTTAGCGCAAACTTGTTTTTCTAAGGTCGGCGCCGCGAGCTGGCTACATCGTCCTCTTAAGGTGGACTGGGGAAGTTGCGGCCGGCCTCGCCTCGGGACTCGGCCGCGGTCGGAGCCGCTTCCCGCCGGCGCGGGGCGGGGGACGCGGGGCGGGGGCGGGGGCCGAGCCGGAGGGGGCGCGGCGGGGAACGTGGCGGAGGTCTGCTTTTGCCCCTCCCCAAGTGCGGGCCCGGCCCCCGGGGTCCGAGGCTGGAGGCCTCTCCGGGGGTGGGCGCGGGTCGGGGGTACCCGACGCTTCCCGAGCCCGGCCGAGGCGAAGGGAAAGCAGGAAGTAAGTGAATGTAGGGGAAGGGGGACAGGAAGGGGAGAGCGATGTACAAAAATAGCGTGTGTGTAGGAAGGACTTCGGTGCGGCGGGAGCGGAGGAGCGGGAGAAGAGCGGCGCTTGCGGGGCTGTGACCGGGAACTGGGAAAGGGTTCGGACCTCTTCTCTTCGGAGGTGGGCTCCCCTGCCCGTTGCTGCGCTATCCGGGTGGCAGTTTCGGGGTAGGAGAGGCCCAGGCAGGGCTGTGGCGGGGAGAGGGGGAACTTGGAGGCCTGACCCCGGGAGAATGACGGGCAATGAGGCTGATGAGGTGGGGGACAGAGACTAGAGGCCTGGAGAGGACGGAACCCCCTGGGGAAAAACAACTCTCTCTCCCTCCACCCCCCTCCGTCTCTCCCTTCCTCCCTCTCCCCCTTTTCTCTCTCCTCTCCCCCCACCCCTTGAGGGATGGCCACGTTCCCAGCAGCAACCAGATCAGTGATAAGGAAAAGCAGTCTTGGTTACCTGGAAAAAGAAGACTTCGGGTCCCAGATGAGGGGCAAAGGAATCCAAGACCCTCCGCTACAACTAATGTTTCTACAACGGACTGTTAAGAGATTCTGAAGCCGGGTGGGAAGATGGCCTGTAATTCAAGAGGAAGTCCAAGCCCAGAGAGGAGTGG
Source organism: Solenodon paradoxus (assembly GCA_004363575.1). Lineage (NCBI taxonomy): Eukaryota > Metazoa > Chordata > Mammalia > Eulipotyphla > Solenodontidae > Solenodon > Solenodon paradoxus. Next base: position 17,762 of record RJWH01003680.1, read on the forward strand.
ACTTGCTCAAGGCCACACCGAAAGGCCTGGGGTAGAGACAAAAATTAAATTCCTGATTCCTAGGCTAAAACCCTTTGCCAAGTGATACCTCCACCCCACCCCAGCCTACCTGTCCGTCTGGTCTTGCTGGCAGGGTGCTGCTCTTGAGATCATGGACTAGACTCCTTGGGTTCAAATCCCTCCAGCCACCTCTTCTGAGCTGTGTAGATGAGAACATACTTGACGATTTCTTCACCTCAGCTTCCTCATCTGAAATGAGGCCAAATAAGTACAAACCTAAAAGGGCTGATGGGAAGCTATCTCAAATTCATATTTGCACAACACTTTTTAAAATGTCCAGCATGTATCAAGTGCTACAGAAGCATGTGAGAAATAAGTATAGCATTTGACAACAGTCTCGGGAGCCTGCAGGGTTTCTGTACAGTGTCTGAAGTGCAAGAGGCTTTTCTTTGTGTGTGGGAGACACAGCAGTGACCCCCATAAGGTGCCTGCAGAGGAGGAATTTACCCAGACAGTGGGGACACAGATAAGTAGAAGACAAGTAGAAGTACTTAATGAACAATACAGGATGGAGCTTAGAAGTGAGAAGCATGAGCTTATTTAGACAGGGAGAAGGCCTCCCTGAGAAGCTGGGAGCTGTGTCACAAGGAGCAGCAAGGTGAAGATCTAGGGATTTGCTGTCCAGGAAGCTGGACCAGCATGCGCAGACGGCCTGGGGCCAGCTTGGCTAGAGGGGAATGAATGAAGGATGAGACAGTGGTCCAGCTGGGTGGCCTTGAAGACCTTGGTAGAGAGCCTGCATTTATTTTGTAGACTGGAAACCAGTGGAGGTTTTTAAGTAGGGGAGGGGGCACTGTGGTCTCTTTGACTGAAGGGAGGGGAACCAGGAGTCAGGGCGCTAGGGAGGAGGGTCTTCTGGGCTTGCCCTTGTACCTGAAGTAGGGGTAGGGAGCCTCCAACCCTTCGGGCTACAGCTGCCTGGGACCATGAGGGGCACTAGCTGAGAGGCTCCTGGGAAATCCCATCTGGGGTGAGAGTGGGGGCAGGGGCTGCTGCTGAAGATCAGAGAGGAGGCCTGTGCTTCCAGAAAGCTCTGCCATTCCCCCTTCCTCAGGACCCACACACAAACCTGTCCAGGATTAGGAAACTTCGGATTAGGAAGGATAATAATTGAGCCACCTGCTATTTATAGGTAGCACCTTTGGCAACGGCACCCGCAGAGCTTCCAACACAGGAGGCCTTTCATCCTCCCCTCCCCAGGAGGGGCCCTGGGCTTGTTCCAGCTCCCACAGAAAGTCACCCTTGACCCACCATCAGGGCTGGGAGTTCCCTCAGACCAGTGGGTTGCTGAGTCCACAGAGACGTACAGGACAATTTGCCTGAGGTCACACTGACAAATTATGGCTGATAATTGAGGTGAATCAGCCACCTCCACAGGCTGCCCTTGGTTAAAATCAAATTCATACACATACCAATATTTATGAAGCATTTCCTCTGTGCCAAGCACTGGAGATGCCGCAGGTGGGGGAAAAATAAAACAAAACAAAAAAGAAAAGAAAAACAAACCCGGCTCCAAGGAGTTGACATTCTAGTGGGCCGAGCAAACAAATCAGTAGTCAAACTACTGAGTGGTGAGGATAAGGTTACAAGGGAATTACAGTGATGGGAAAGCCGAGGTGCCTCCATCCCTGCAAGTTTCCTTGACTTCTGTGTCCCTCCGGCCTGTCAGCAAAGCCAGGCCCCAACTTCCTATCTCAGACCCAACCACTGCCTGCTGGCTGCCATCACCCAACTGGGCACCTTTTTCTACCCGGTCCCTCGTTCCCTCAACTCTTTTTTTTTTTTTTTTTTCAGGAAAATTGCAGGAGTGAAAGTGAGTAGGCAGGCAGACAGGAAGAGAGAAGGAAAACATGCTTTATTTTATTTAGTTGTTCATCTTGGTTGTCCCCTGCCCCCCTCCTGCAGGGGACCTAACCACTACTCCGCCAGCACATGCTTGCCCTGCTCCCCTAAGTCCTCTCCACTCTGCAGCTAGAGGCCTCTTGTAGAAGTCATATCACATCCCTCCCCTATGGTTCAGGGGCCACTCAGAAGTCTTGACAGAGCACAAGGTGGGATGGAGGGGTCAATAGGGCACAGACTTGTAAGCCAGCCCTGTGGGCTCACTTCTGGATTTTGCCTCTGCAAGTGAGGTGATGACACCCTGTGTGGGCCAGATCCTTGATCTGCATCCTCTCAGACGCCTCAGCGGCTCCCCTGTGTTCCCAGAGGTGAGGAAACACTGTCAGAGACAGCGTGGGCCAGGGCCACTTTGCCAGGGCATGCTGGAACCTGGAAGGACCCAGCTCTCCTGGCATCAGCCCTGCCCGGGCTCTGCGCCTGGCTTCCCGGAACCCTGGGCTGGCGTCAGTGGGCAGCCCCGCCGAGCTGCCTTTGTGTGGGGCCTGTCAGGAGGCTGGAGCTGCCAACGACCTATTTTTCTGGGCAAGAAGAGCCTCTAGAGTTAGAAGACTCAGCTGTGGAGCCAGAACAATCAAAATAAAAACAGCAAGGACTCCTGGGGAGCCTGGACCTGGGAGCTGGTGGCCCCAGGAGGGCCTGCTGGCCGGCTGGATAGAGCAGGGAGCAGGCAGGAGCGGGGAGTGTCCTCAGCCCACCTCTGTGGGTTCTCTGACCCCTGGGCCATCTCAGAGACTCACACAGCCATTTTACAGCAGAAATGGAAGTTCAGAGGGATGGAATGACCCGTCGGGGACACACAGTAAATGACTGAGACAGTTAGGATTTTAATTCAGTTCTTCAAAGAATAACAAGTTTATTTGTTCGGTATCTACCAAGCTTTACAGGAATGTTCTTTTGACATTCACACCACCTCTGGGAAGGAAGCACTAAGCCTCCCTCGTTTTAGATGAGAAAACTGAGGTTTCTGCTCATAGGTCACCTCCACAGAGAGGACTTTCCAGACATTCTGTTGAAATAGTCACCTCCCCCATTCCACGGTGCTCTATTTCCCTACTTGATTTTGTCTTCATGCTGTGCATCACAACCTGCTGGTGTCAGGCATCTTTACTGCATTTTGTCCACCTCCCTAACTAGCCACAGGTCAGTTCAGCCTGGTGGCCCAGTGGCTGGCTCTGGATGCACATCTGATGGCTCAAACCCTGGCTGTGGGACGGGTCTGTGCCCCTTCTGTGCCTTGTCTGCCCAGATTCAGGTAATGACAGAACCACACCTGAAAGGTTTCTTGTAAGCGTTAATTGAGTTCAGATAAGAAAAGATGTCAGCTACTGCCACCGTTTTCTCCCAGAGCCCTCAACAGTAAACAGTAGGTGGCTAATAAGTGCACATTCCATTTAAAAAGCATCCTGCCCCAGATCACACAGTAAGAAATCTGCAGAGCCTGGAGTGGAAGGCAGATCTCTCTAGCCTTCCTGCTTCAATGCACCCCACTTTATAAGCCCATCTCCGCAGTCCCTTCCCCTTCCATCAGGGCTGTACAGGCATCACAGCCCAGGTTCTCTGCTGGAGCTGCAACCACCATCTCTGGGGGAAAGTGAAAACTCAGATTGCTGGGTCTCACCCCCAAAGTTTCTGATTCGGTTAGGTCTCAGGGCAGGCCTGAACACTGCCTTGCTAACAAGCTTCCAGCTGATGCTGATGCTGCCAGCCCACGGACCATACTTTGAGAACCACCAAATAGATTGCTGTAAATGGTACAGGAGCCCCACTCCAGCTTTCTGTCAGTTGGTGTGTTTGTCATTCTGTTTTCTGTCTTCCCCCTCCCCAGGCCAATACAGGGGGGAGACAGCCCTGGCTTCCAGATTGCAGCCAGTGCTCCAAGCTGAGGGGCTGTGACAGATCCTGGCGCCAGGGCCTGGGGGAGCTGTGCTGTAATTAGTGCTTTCCCGGGGAAGTCAGTGACTAAGCAGGCAGGCAACTCAAGGAGCGCATCAGGGGTGGGGCTGTGCTGTCAGGCCCTAAACACTTCTCTGGCTGTGCGCCAGCCAAGCCCAGCTGTGCAGAGCCGAGCCTCCCCCTGTACTTTTGCATGGGGGTCCATGGGGATGCAAGGGTTGTCACCAGGACAGAGCTGATTGCCTCCGCTTTCACTTGGAGACCTGAGTTCAAGTGCTGACTCGGCCTAATAATGATACGAATCACAGTTAAGATGTAGGTGTGCGTATGAAGCCCCAGGACTGAAGGATTTCTGCAGATTCCCTCATGATTTCACTGATTCTCTACAGGCACACGGGTCTTATCCCCATTTCACAGATGAGAAAACTGAGGCACAGGTTGGTTAAGGCTCCTGTACAAGAGCATTCCAGTGTCTGAGTATTTGAGCCAGGCTTCAAATCCAGGAGTGCTGACTCACAGCCCCTGCACCCAGCCTCTGAGTGCTACTTTGCCTGGGAATCCCCGCAGGCCCCTCTCTGGGTCTCTCTCATCACTCAGGCGGGCTGCCTGATTTCCTCTTTGTTGCCCAGCATTCGGTTTATTGATGTCCCACAGAAGGCATACAATGAAGGAACGGATGACTCACTCCAGTCATGGCAGGACAGGATAACTTGGGACCTGAAAGATACGCATCCACTCCAGACTCTGCCCCAGTGCCCACACTAGCTGTGTGATCCTGCATAGGTCTCAGTCTGTTTCCTCCTCTGATAACAGGCTGAGGGCAAGATTGATAGGTTAAAAGGGGGTTGGGGATGAGAATCAACAAATGACATCTGAAAGCCATGCCTGGCACCTGCCTCAGTCCAGACTTCTCCCTCTCAGTTCCATTCATGCAGTTGCTCAGACAAAATTCCTTCTCTTCTTGTCCACTCCCAGTCCTGCCAGTCAATGCTCTTGGCTTTTCCTTTGAAATAATCCCAGAATATGACCACTCCTTGCCACCTGTTTCTCCTGCTCCCACCCACCTCCACCTGCCCACAGGTACAGTCCCCCACTCACTGCTTTCCTGCCTCCTCACTGAACTCCCCATCCTGCCCCCCACAATCAGTCAAAACTCCATCTCTTCGAGTAAAACTGCAAGCTCTCAATGAGGTTCACAAGACCCCTTGTGATCACCCCCACTCACCCTCTGACCTTACCTCTGCCATCTCCCCCAGCTCCCGGCACTCCAGCCACATTCACCTCCTCCAAAGGAAATTCTTTGAGCATGCTCAGCAGGTGTCTACCTCAGGGCCTTTTCACTTGCTGATGCCTGTTCCCAGAATCCTCTCTCCCCAGCCAGCTGCCTAGTTTGTTCTGGTTCTTCCTTTGGGTCTCTGCTCAAACATCCCCTTCTCGGAGAAGCCTTTCCCGACCACTCTAAAAGTGTTGTGTCAGTTCTTCACCCCTTAACTCACTTTATATTTCTTGATAGCATGTAAATAAATATTTCTTGGTTGCTGTGACTTTCCCCACTTATGTGAGCCCCGTGAGGGTCCTTACTGTCCAGTCCCTGGAGCTGGACTTCACTGAATGGTGGCGGACAAAGAAAGCTGTGCAGGAACAGGAGCCCCGAAGCTCCACTCGGGGGGCAGGTTCCCCAGTGGCTCCCTTTGACCTGGGGTTCCTCAAGGAACAGCTGTCCTCGTTGAACTCTAGTTTCCTTCCCAAGCCGGGAGGCCAAGACTCCAGTTGGCCTCATTCCTGTTCCCGAGAGGAAGTATCTGTCCCTGGGCAGGAACCGGCCTGGCTCTCACGGAAAGCTAAAGAACTCAAATCACTTTCTCTGCTCCCAGCTTCTGCTGAGCTGGCACCAGAGCCCCAGGGTAGCAGGTGGCCACAGCTGCCTCCATGTTGGCACTGGAACCAGGAGAGAGGTGGGACAGGATGCACCGCCCCCTCCCCGAACTCATTTGCAGAGTTCTCCAGTCCCACAGCCCTGCTGTATGAAGGCTGGGCTTGAGTGCCATCCACACATATCTACCCATTTGTACAGATGGGCAAACAGAGGCTCCCTGAGGCTCAGAGACTGCCGAGGTATCATATGGGTCAACCGCAAGTCAGATCTTTTGCTACCGATCCCTTACTCCTGTGACCTGAGAATCATGCTTGCTAATCAATTTTAAGCCTAAATCTTTTGGGTGTTATTTGAGGCTCTTGACAAATGTTGCAGCCCCTCCCACTCAACCTGAGGGCCCCAGCCTTGCATCCTTGCCTACAAAGACCCAGCGGGTCTTTCTCCACCCCGTTCCACCCCTTCCTTGCTGACCAGGGAGCTTGAGGGCCCAGCCAGAGCCTGTCCTGCAGCTACGGGTGGTGTGACTTCAGATAAGAGACTCTGCCTTTCTGTTTCAGCTTCTCCTCTGTTAAAGGAAGAGCATGCTAGCTTCTGTAGAGGGCTATTCTGAAGACAGAAAAATATGTATCAGAAGTCTGGCACACAGGAGGTACTCAATGAATATTATATCACTTTTCCTCCAATTCTCCCTGTCCTCCAAGGTAGTGATCTATGTATTTTCACCTCATTCAAGTTTTCTATTTTTGTGTCTGCTCTATGAAATATATCTCATATTAGTCCCCCCAAAGTACATAATACATTTATAAATAAACAAATGTAAATACACTGAGAGTCATGTTTAAAGTGTTTTTACTAATAGGAAATATGATTTTTACCATCTTGAAGACCATGGGTTTGAAGGCCGTGGAACTGAAAGAAAAAGGGAATATTAGAGTTTGAAGGTATTTTTTAAAGTCTTCTATTTCCCTCATATTCCTTCGTCCATCTGATACACAAACCCCTCGCTGCCTTAGGTTGCTTCTAGCAATGGGGAGCTCACTACCTTCCTGGCAATCCATTGTGTTCACTCTGGGAACAGTTTTCAGATTTTGGCGCCAACATGTGTTCTAACTACTTCTGAGCTTCCACGGCCTCACTGAACTGTCCCCTCCATTTCCACTGTGTCCCAGTTCTGGGATCTCCCAAGGACGCCAAGTCAGGTTGTGTGCAGAGCAGACCTTCAGTAATGTCCCATGAATGAGTGGCAGTGAGCGAGGGATCAGAGGGGCATGGGAAGGGTGATTTGCTCACCAATTTGGAGGGTGCACTAGCAACTCAGTGCGGTATCCTCCACGGACAGGGGATGTCGATCTGTGTAGCTCTTTATTTGGGATTGCTTGCATGAGCTGGCATATATGCGTTTGTGTGTGCCACTGTACATTTTACCGTGTGTGCATGTCTCAGTGGATCCACGGATATGTGTGTGTGTGCAACGCACGTGCATATGTGCATACAGCTCTGCCACTATCCGTGTGTGCTGTGCATGTCTTTCTCTGTGTTTTCATATGGCCCCGTATGCTCAGGGGAGAGTCCCTGTGGGATTTTATAACAACCTCTGTTTGGTTTGTTTGCATATGAGTGAGTGTGCTGTCTACAGATGTCCATGTATGGTGGGTATGGATCTCCCTGCCTTTGTGTGTCGGCCTGCCTGGGGCCTTCCTTTGTGTGTTTCACTGTGTGTGTGTCTGTGCGAATGTGTCTCCCCCGCTGCTCAGCCCTCTGGGGAGCCAGGGCTGACTCCCTGCAGCCTAGTCGACTGAAGGCCTTCTGAGTGGCAGGCAGCAAGGGTTCCACTCCCTCCTCTCCTGCTCGGCTGTGCTAATCACTGGGTTATATGCAGATGGCAAATGTGCGGCTGCCAGGCTTGGAGGAGGGACTGTGGTGGGAGGGGGGTGGGGAGTGGGGGTGCATGTGCAGATGAGCAGACACCGAGGAATGAGAAGACAATTTAAAGGCAGAAAACAAGAAGCCTGCTCGACTTTGGAGTTAGGGTGCGGGGTTCTCTTCAGTGGCCTGCATTTTATTAAGAGGACATGATAGCTTGGAGGTTTGCCTTCTAATCAAGCTTGTATCTTAAAACTGCAGGACTCTGGAATCTTTGAACTTGAGCGCTACAGAATTCTGGAATCTCGGCCTCATGCAGCTTGACTCTAAGAACCAAATCCAAGAATTTTGGAATTTTAACATCTTCGAACGCAGTTCTCTTCTTCTTCCATCTTTTACCTTTGCGTGGAATCATAGCCAGGGGATGACCTTGAAAGATGGTCTGGTCTACCCCTGACTTGAGCAGGGCAGAAGAGAGAGAAAGGCCGCTCAGCTTGGGCATTTGAACTGGAAACTTCCCTTGGCAAATACTTTTCTCCTGAATGGTCTGGGTGCTCATATTACTCCCCCCACCTTCTGCAGGGACTAGGTTCTCAAGACAAAGGCCCCTGTGTTCCCAAGACTTTCTTCCAGCCTCTCAGGAACTGGCGTAGCAGGCTGCAGGTGTGAGGAGAGCCAAGGGGCGGGCCTCCTCTGAGATGGAGGCTCAGTTACACATTCAGGGCTGGGGCTGGGCAGCTAACCGGGCGCCACCTTCCCTGGGCTGTCCACTGGGGTATCGCCTTCCTCTCAGTGCTTTTACCTGCATTATTGTTTGCTTAAAAAGCCAGACTCTGTGTTAGCCTTGGGAACCCCGGGAGCCATGGACTGTCCATGAGGGAAGTCATTCCACTGTGCTTGGAATCCCTCCTGGACTCACCCAGCGTGGCAACTGTAGGTCCCAGCTGCCAGTTACCCCTTTCCACCTGTGTCCCACCACACTGAACTCCCTGCTCACCCTGAATCTATTTGACTTCATACATCCAAATTTTTGCATGGGCTCTTTTCTTTCTGCCTCTTTTTCATGGTGCAAACTTTTACTCATCCATGGAATGCTACCTCCTGCTCAATTGTAAGTGCCCCAAGCATTTGACTTATTTAATTCTTGAGTTCCCAGAATCCACAACAATATTTGGCCCATCATATTCCATAAATGTGTGTTGATGCTTTGCTGATCGAATGTACCCTTCAAGTTCAGCTCCTTGCTACTGATGCCTCTCTTCTCCAACCCCTTACAGGTGTTTTTCCAGGACCCACAGCAGCCCTAGGAATATCTGTGGCCCAGAATTTACCTCCCAGGCCATGAGTCTTTGCTAATTTTCTGTCTTTTTTTTTAACCAGACAGTGAACCCCTTGAGTCTGGGACCATGTCCAGCCAATCTTTCTACCTGCACCATAGTGCAGAGCCTGGCACCCAGCAGGTACCCAGCAGATGCAGGGCACTTGTCAGCAGCCCAGCTTGGTGCCTTGAAATCCCTTGTTGGTCCCAACTGCGAGCAATGGTCCAAGCTGTTGGCAACATCTGCTTCAAAGTCTCATTTGCAATTATACATTCCCAGGTTCTTGCCATTTAATATTTAATAACCAAGCGGCTGGCCTTCTCTGGCAGCCACTTAAGCCCCTGATTGCCTCTTGTCTGAACTTGGCCCTGAGTCAGGCAGGGCCTGGGGTTAAGTTTAAAGTCTATTTCCTGAGTCCGGGGCCAGCAAAAGGCCGGAACCTCAGGGATGAGGCTCACTGGCCTGAGGCTCCTGGGTGATGGGTGACCTTACCAGGGAGGGCAGGTTGTGCAGGAGGGGCTTCCACTGGCTCCACCTCTCCTCTGTGCCCTGCAGGGCAGTTCCTGCTCATGCCCTCGTGGGCCGGGCAGGCGGAGACGGGAGCTTGTGGATGGGACCTTCCCTGACTCACATCCGAGTTGGACAAGGAGGAAGAAAGGGGGATTCCAACTGGGCTATTTCCCAGCAGGAAAGGTGGGACTGTCCAGGGTGGCTTGGCCCCCAGGAGCTGGGTCCAGTCCACGTGGGGGCCTGTGGTGCCATGGAATGGGTGCTGGCAGCCACGACTGCATCCTGGCGTAGAGCTGGGAGTCCTTCCAAGCAAGCGGTGGGAGGAGATGAGGCAACAGTAAGGGCGGGACACTTGCCCAGTGACTGCCCAGCGCTGGGGAACCCTCAGGCCAGAGGCTGAGCCTACTCCACAGGCTGATTTCGGCAGAACTGTGGTGGAAGAGGCTTGCGAGGGGCCAGTGACAGCCAGCAGTCACAGTCACGGGAAGATTCCAGAGAGGAAATAGCAAGTGCAAAGTCTCTGAGGTCAGCCTCTCGCTTCACTGAGGTCAGCCTCTCAGTTCACTGAAGTCACGGGTCCAGAGCAGGGCCAGGAAGAGCCTTCAGAGCTGGTTTTCCAACGAATGCTGGAGGAAAGTGATGCTTTCCCGGAGTCCACTCCTAGAGATTCACATCCCTGAGAGGATTTCACAGGGTCGTGCTCCGCCCCAAAGAAGACCAGGGACATCAGGCAAGTGGCTCCCCACTGCTCCTGCTGCTGCATTTGTACAACAGGACTTCCAGGGGACACTCCCTTCCAGGTGCAGCATCCTCTATACTCCCCTCAGACCTTTCACTCACCCATAAAAGTGGAATCAGAAAGGCCACCGTGCAGGCGGTGCCAGCAGAAGGCGGGCCTCCTGCAGAACAGACACTGTGTGCGGAGGACAGTTTTTACAGAGCTCTCTCCACATGTGAGGTGCCGAGCCAGAGAACTCTTGGCTGATTTACCTAATCCCATCACTCCTTGTCATCCCTGACCTTATCCTGGTCTCCGTTCACAGGTCGTGATGACAGCACCTCAGGATCCTAGTTCGTATCCAGTTTCTACCTCTGGCTGCACCCTCATCCACCACCATCAGCTGTTGCCCAGACGGCTGCGCCGGCCCTCAGCTCTCCTGCTCCCTCCCTGGCCCCTGTAATCCATGCTGCCAGCAGCCAGAAGGCCTGTGAACCCTCTAACCAGCTTGTGCCCCTCCCCTGCCTTTGAACTTCCAGTTCTGCCACCATCAAGCCCCAATCCCATAGCCGAGGCTCCTTGATCCTCCCCGACATCTCCATCCGCACTGCCCACACTGCTTAGGCCACGCGGCCCTTCCCCCAAGCCGAACGTGGGCATCTGCGGCTGTGGCTCCCTTTTCCTAGACTGCCCATGTCTGCTGGCACCGTTGCCACCCCAGCTGGGTCTCCTGCTAGGAGGCTGGGGGCCGCCGGTCTAAGATTAATCCCAGTCTCCCCTGCCCACAGGCCACCCCTGTGCTCCTATCCAAGCAGCCGGACCCTCTGGAGCCCCCAGTCTGATTGCTGATCAGCCAGCTCAGCCCCCACCCACCCCATGGGCTTTCAGCACTCCCGACCCTCCACTACAGTCACCAGTTACTGGAATAACAAGACACTTTACCCATCATCTGATGTAAATATCTTTTGTTGCCAACACCAGCTGGGCAGCTCTGATTTCCCCGTAAATTAGCCCACAGTGGGGGCCAGGCCTGGACACACCCCAGCTGCCCCTGCAGGGTCCAGGCCAGGAAGGTCAGGAGGGCACCAGTGCTTGTTCCACCCTCCTTACAGTGAGACCCCTGTGTGCAGGCCTTTCTGCACATATGATCCTGATGTGGGTCTGTGTAATCCTACCTCTCCCGTGCAGACTTGGAGATGAAATCTGTGTTGCTTTCCACAGGGGTCTGGACGTCACTCCAGAGCCTGATCCATCCGCTCTCGCACTTAGGGCTTTCTCCACGAGACCCCCCCTTTCTCTCATCGCTGCAGGTTAATCTCCGTTCACAGATGAAGAGGAGGAGGGGGTTAACTTGTTTGCAGCTGCACAGTTGGTAAGTGGGGTGCGTGCCCTTCTGGGGAACTCTGGAAGGGGACGCAGTGGGGGAAGCGAGAGCTCTCAAAACTTGTCCTCTTAGGAGTTTCTATCCTGTGACCCCCACATCACCAACACACCTGGCCTCCTGGTTTAGCGCCACCAGCTTGTACAGGGAAACTGAAAGGTGCTGGGGTTGCCCAGAGAGAAGACAGCAGGACTAATGACACTTCCCCTCCCCCAGGTGAGAATGCAGGAGGAGAGAATGGTGTGACCATACTCAGAACAGCCATGGTTAGGAAGGGGGGACATCTGGTGTAGGCAAAAGAAAGTAGGTTGGAACTTGAGGGTCCTCACCTCTCACTCCACCTCTGGGGGTGAGTGCTCCCATCCTCAGACATGAAGCTCTGCCCCACTTGGGCACCTCCCACTCGGTCACCCTCCGTCTCAGGCATCCCTCCTCACTGCTTCCTGGGCATTTTGTCCCCCAGCCCCCCCAGCTCTCCTTAAAGGAACTCCCTGTCTCACCCACCTGTTCTCCTCCTGGGTGCCTTTGTTCTCCCAGGTTCCAGAATTTGCTGGCCTCCTCCTTCCACGGTCGCCATAGTCACAGCCCCAAGTTTGTCTGTTCTGTCTTAGAAGTGTTCCCCTCAATAGTTCTGCCTGTCCCTTTCTTTCTCATTGTTGCTTCCCAGCTCAGTTCTCCCTGCCCACGATGGGATGGGTCTTCCTGCCTCTGGGCTCTCTCTGCCCTCAACCCAGCCTTCCCCAGCCGCAGATGGGGCTTTCTGTTTGCAAAGAGGTGTCCTCCATCCTCCAATGGCACTTCTGACGTCTTTGGGGTGCAGTCCACCTCCTTGGCCAGGACTTCACTACCTTTCTAAATCACTAAATGCCCACAAGCCCCCTGTGACTGTCACTTGGCATTTCTCTGAATTTGTTTGCAGGTGTTTATGTAAGAGTATAATCTCACCACATCTGCCCAGCAAAATCCTGCTCATCTGTCAAAGCCCACCTCCTCAGGGCCACCTCTAAGGGGGCTTTCTCTCTAAGCTCCCCCTTCTGGGTTAGGGGTCTCTTTCCTGTGCTTCCCAGCCTCAGCCCCTTAGAAAACATCCCCATGAAGCTGATGACCTGTGCTTGCTTATTGCTGTCCCCCTAGACTGAGGGCTCCAGGACAGGGGCGGGTGGGAGTGAAGGCAGTTGGAGACTCCTGTACGTAGCAGTGAGAGGGCAGGTCTAGAGCCCCTGCCCGCCTTGAATAGACCTGTGTTCAAATCCTGACTCTGCCATTCTAGCTGTACAACCTTGTACAAGGAAACTTAAGCTCATTGTACCTCAGTTTTCTCATCTGTAAAATGGGCAACAACATCATCTTAATGCCTTTCTAGAGTTATTTTGAAGATGTAATGAGCATGTTGCACTTAGAAGAGACTCTAACACAAGTAAATGCTCTATAAACATTAGAACACACAGGCAGTTCTCCTAAAGCTCTCATCACCTAACAGGTACAAACCTAACTTGTCAGGGAAGAATTGCTCTAAGATAGATGAGTATCAGATGAGCATCAGAATCCATGAGGATGAAAAAGGCAGATTAGCGAATCTCACCAGATCGGGGGAGGGCTTGGGGGAGATTTCTAGAAAGTTCTCCCCATCCCATTCTGATGCTAGTAGTGCAAGGCCAGATTCAGACCCACTGCTCTGGGGGATGAGGGGGACATGCCAGGGGAAACAGTCCTCCACACCCCCAACTGCTGCAGGAAGATCGGGGATGTGGGAGAGGGTCAAGGCCCTGCCTCTGAAGCCAGGGAGTCTGGGTCCAAATCCTGGCTTCCCTCTTCTGGGCTGTGACTTCTCCTCTCAGAAGTGGTCACCCTATTAGTGCCTGCCTCTGCTGTGAGGGTTGGAAGAGCCCCCATTCTGAGATTCCCCAAGAGAGAGGCTAGCGAGCACTTAGCACGCAAGGGTGGCCATTACCTTTGTCCTCAGCCGTTTGTCTTCAGCGGCCTGCTCTCCCTGAGTGTTTTATTTTCTGGTGATGGATTCCAGCTCATGATCGGGGCCTGCACCTGCATACAAATGCCAAGAGGACAGGCAGCCCCCAAGATCTGGCCTCGCCTGCTCTCTATCAAGCACCAAGCTGTGAGTTCCCAGCAGGCCCAGCAGGCCCAGGACCTCCTTCCCTTCGTGGCCGGAAGCAGCCAGGCTGCCGGCCCCTTTGAGAGTGAGTGTCCCCATGAGCGAGTGGCCACTGGGAGGTCTTCAGGGGACTCGGGAGCTGCTGGGACAATCAGTCGCTGTTTGGGGGAGTGAGGTTGGCAGGGCCTCACCCCTCGGCACTGAGCCCCTTCCAAGCCCTGCCAAGCCTGGGCCTGGTGGTTTCCCACCGCCTGCCAGTTCCAAGGCGCTTGGAGAGGGAGGGGCCTGGGGATTCCTTGTCGATCTGCAATCCTATCTGTGGTCCAGGAGGCCTGGGCAGGTCTTCAGAATACAGACATGCTCTTCCAGGGCAAGGGTGGACTGCCTAGAGCCGTCCCACTGACTGCTCCGCTGGGCCGCCAGGGTCTGCACAGGCCGCAGCAGGAGGTCTTGTGCCTGTTAGCTCTGGGCGGCCCTAGTAAACTGCTGCTTCCCCAGTTTTTGTTTTTGTTTTTTCAGTTGGGAAAATGCATTTATTTTCAAGGACATGGGAAGAATAATGGTGAATGAAAAATTGTGTTTCAGCTATAAAAAGTTGACTTCATTCCACCCAGGCACACCCTGCCCTCATGCGGGGAGATGGGAGTCAAAACTGGAGACAGAGCAAGGAAGAAACCTAAAGTGACATGAGGGACACAAGGGGCTGTTTTTCCCAGGACGATGAGGGAGGGTCTCCAGGTGACATTGGAGCAGAGACCCAAAGGGCACAGTGACATGAGAAGAACATGTGGCTACCTGGAGGAAAGACGTCTGGCAGAGGGAACAACAGGTGCGAAACTGCTGAGCAGGGCAAGGGCTGGGCATGTCTGACATGCGCTGGAGGCCAGCAAGGCAGGAGTGGCAGAGTGGACAAGGAGAGGCCAGGCGACAAGCCCAGGGTGGGAAACTTTCCATGGCGTGGTCCACCATCATTTCCATCTTCCAGCCCAGGAAACTGAGCTCAGAGAGCCTAGACAGCTTGCCCGAGGCCACACAGCTGGTAAATGGAGGCTCCTGACCAGACAGCCATTCATTCTGAGACTAAAGCCTCTTATTGCCATGGTACTTACTGCGCCCAGAATCTAAGATGCTCTGAAAGATAGGCGTTGTGTTGTATCAGGAACCCTGGGCTCATGGATGCTGGCTCCTTGCTTTCCCTCCCAGGAGCCGGGCTATCTCTAAGGACCTTCCCAAAGTCTGGAGTCTGGCACATCTGGCTGTTATCCCTGCTCTGGACTCGTAATCACCAGGCTCTTCTGCGCCTTGCCTTGCTTCTCTGTAAACTGCGGGCAAACTTTTCCTACCCAGAGGCCTGGCGGGAGCCAGTGACTCAGGGCGCAGTGGGTGATTAGCAAACATTCACCCCCTCACCCCCTCCAGACCTCTAAAGCCGTGGTCCTCACACCTCAGAGCAGCCAGTTCAGAAGGAAGCCCCCCCACCCCCTCCCCAGCATGCGGAGTCGGCAGGACTGGGGGGCTTACTCAGGCTTCCCAGAGGATTCCGATGCAGGGGACTGCGGACCACTCCTGGGACAAGGCTGCTGTGGAACCGGGGACAAATGGGAGCCTGCAGCAGTGGCTCCCTCCCGTCCCCTCCCAGGGTTCCCTCCACTTTTCCTCGGTGGCATCCATCAGGCTTGTAATTGCTTGTTTAGCATCTGTCTGCCTCTCTAGGCGGCACGCTCTCTCATTCTCGGCCGGCCTTGTTCGTGGCTGGGTCCCCAGCATCGAGCAGCCTGCCTGGGGTGTAATAAACGTTTGTTGGGAAAACAAACAGATGCCTGGCTGGCTGAATGAATGCACCGACGCTCTCTGGAGCAGCTGGACTCAGTGTCCCCGCCGGGGCCGGGCTTCTAATATAGGCTCTGCAGCCATGTACGTCTCGTGTGATCTTGGGCAAGTCACAGTGTCCTTTGGAAATTTCGATTGATTAGGAATCGGGGTGGGGCACAGAGGATCTCGAGAGAGTTCTGCAGGAACCTGCGGGGAGAGACCTGCGTGAACAAAGGTGAGGAAGTGGGGAAAAAGCGGCCTTGTTCATGGCACAGGCTGACGCCCAGGGGACCTGTAGGCACCCCTCATTCCGTGCAGTGTGAGTGTGAGTATAGTGTGGAACGGCGTGTGTGTTTAGGAATGTATGTGCGTGTGGTGTGTCTCAGCGAGGAAGTCAAGGCCCTGGCCCCATGCCCTCAGGGCGCGGGGGGCGATGGCAGGCAGCCCCCCACCTCCGTGAGTTTGATGCCCCAGAGCAGGGGACAAGCAGGCATCTTCAGGGAGACTTTCAGAATGCTGTTGGGAAGGCCCCCTCAGAGTGGGCCCCTGGATGCAGCTGGCACCATGACGCAGACCTCAGCTCTCGTCTCCTTCCTGTCCTCGGTCCTCGAGTGGAACCTGAACTGGGGTCAGGCGGGGTCTGGGGCAGCTTGGCTCAGCGATCGACTCTGTGTGTGTGTGTGTGTGCTCATGCACGCGCATGTGCACCTGTGTGTTCTAGGGTGCTCAGTGAACCTCTTCAAGAGGGAATTCTATCACGGATATCGTGTGGTGGCCTCCGGGTGGCACGGGGTCGCGCAGCAAGCTGGCACTGGAATATTTCGAGCGCTCAGTAATGAAAGCAAACGGCAATTTGGCGTGTCTTCAGGCTTGAAAGCCGCAGCGTGCCTTTCAGTATTTGCGGCCGTCATTACCCACTGCTAGTGGGCTGCTGCTCCCGGGCTGGTGAGGGAGAGAGGGCTCAGAGGGTTAAGTGACTGGCTCAGAGTCACAGGGCCAGTGATGGGAGGGCAGAGTCCGGGGCGCAGAGTTTGGCCTCTCCCCTCCCCCAGGGCCAGGCTGCTCCCCAGAAGGATCCTCTCTGAGCATTCCTAAGCGCTGGTTTCCATAGCAGCAGGGCCATTCCTGCATGATCCCCCCATCTTCCCCGGGTGTTCTGTGGAGGCTGCAGGGGAGGCAGCCACTCTGTCTTAGGGACAGTTGGGTGCGAGGCCTGGGGAACTGGACAGGCCCTTCGTGTGGTCTCGGGGCCCCCAGTCCCAACAGAAGGGCCCCTCTTTCCCCAGCTCCTCCATGTCAGCTCTGGGCTTGGGTTCACTCACAGGTGAGGGTGGGAGAGAGGAAAGAGAAAGAACTATGAAAACACCAGGAAGAGAAAATGGGAAAGACAAAGACAAAAGAAATTATACAAAAGCTAAGACAGAAAAAAAGTATATAAATAAACACGCTTGCCAGGCAAATCCTTTCATTTCATCTTTATCACGCTGTGTTCTGTTTACTCCCATTTTACAGATGAAAGAAAATGTAGTACTTCTCAAAGTAAAACCCAAGAGCAACCTGTCTCATCTGGGAGCGGGGACTGCTGGTTAAAATGCAAGTGTCAAGCCCCACTCTCAACCGATAAAATCAGATTGCGGCCAGGCATCTGCATTTAGTGAGTTTCCTAGGGGAACTTCCTAGAGAGTAAGGTTTGAGGCACACCCTTGTGGCTCAGGTGACTGAGATGCTGGTATGCAGGGCACAAACAGCCCAAGGACCAGAGTTCAAGACCTGGGACTGAGGTGAAACACCAAAAACAACTAAGTAGATAAAGATTTTCTTCCTCCTCTTCCTTCTCTAAAGCACCTCTTCTGCTGAGCCCTGGTGGAACAGCGGTTGGATCACCTCCGAAAGAGCAAGCCACAGACCCCTGGGTTTAAGTCCCAGGCCTGGGGGGAGGTAACCTGTGTGAACAACTAAATAAAACATGAAATAAAGATGCTTCTGTCTCCTTTCTCTTCCTGCCCACCTGCCTACTCGCCTTCATTCCTGCCTGCACCTTTCCTTAAACCCCCCCCCCCCAAAAAAAAAAAAAAACAAGCTTCTTTCTTCTCTCCCTTCCTCCTATCTTCTCTTTAAAGAAAAAAAATTGAGAGTACCTACTGCACAGTTTATACATCAAGTAAATGCAGAGCCAAGGCTTCAGACCCAGAAGGGAGTGACAAGGAAAAGCTTTTCCAGGAGACAGACATGCCTCAGAAGAGACGGCACTGAGAAAGAGAGACATAAGGCTGGAAGATGCACACCAGGCTAAGTTCACAGAACTAAGAGAGAAGGGGCAGTCTGGGAGGGCCTGCACGGGTCACCAGTCACCACCTGCCTGTTACTCCAAACTCAGCCTCTTGCTCCATCCTCACAACAGCCCTTAGAGGCAGGGCATACTGCTCCCATTTTCTGAATGAGGACACTGAGACGTGGACCCTGACTTTGACCCCAGGTTGCTGGATTTGGAAGCGGTCATGGCTTTCATCACCAGGCTGGACTGCCTCTTGGGCAGAAGACTCCTTATGGGGAGAAGAGAAACTGGACAGAGTCAGACTTGCACTCCGAGGGACAGCAGAGCTCTCCCCCATCTTGAATGGACCCTGACAGCCCCAGGCTGGGGTCTGGGCCACTGTGGCAGTCAGGGGTACAGGCACTGGGAGAGGCAGGCAGGTGGCCTTTCTGCTTTCTCTCCCCCACCAGGCAGACAGAGCAGGGTCTCAGACCCAGGTCACAGACTCAACTCCATCACTGTGTGACCCTGGGCAAGATACTTAGCCTTTCTGTGCTTCTGATTCTTCACCTGCAGTTGGAGATACGAATAAAACCTCTGTCATCCGGGATGGAACCCGAGAGGGGTGGAGAGCAGAACTCAGTACCTGTCGGGAAGCACCTAGACGCCCAGGAGTGACAGCGAAGGGCCACACTAGCGGCGGGTTTCTTGGGGTTTGGGGGAGATGGGGTAGTGAGCCCTCTTCTCTGAGCACATGATTGGATTATGTGAGCAATCCACTCACTGCCTCCCAGCTGCTCAGCACCAGCTGTCCCATCTCTTGCTGTGTGACCTTGGGAAAGTTCCTGGTCTTCTCTGGGTCTCAGTTTCCCATGGACAAAATCGAAACCATGACTTGGGGAGGGATGATGATGTTTAAATGAAGTCTGTGTTCTATTTGTAGCCACCCCACAATTGCTTTTATTGAGTCCCAACTATGTCCCAGGCATTGTTCCAGGCCCTGAGGACACACAGCAGTGAACAAAACAAGCTTACTCCTGTCCTGCAGGAGCAGACTTGATCACAGGAGCTGCTTGACACTAAACAAATGCTAAGTTAAATACATAGCATATCAGATGGTGACAGTATTGTGAAAAAGTCATAATTAAACCAGAAAGGGAGGGAGTGAGGGAATGGGGGTTGCAAATTTTAAACAAGATGGTCAGGGAAGGTCTCTAAAAAATTATTTTGGCAAGGTGAGGGCACTTCTGTCTTGGGGACGAGTTTTGCGGGCAGCAAGGCCACTAGCGAGGCAGGTGTGTTCCAGGAACATGTGGCTGGAACCAAGTGAGCCAGGGGAGGCTGGGGGGAGGCAGCAGAGGAGTGGCAGGTCAGCAAGCAGAGCCTTGCTGGCCACAGTAAGGACTTTGGCTTTTCTTGGCAAGTAAAGTGGACCCACAGGAGCTGGCTGAGCAGAGGAGGGCGCGACCTCACTTTCATTTTACTAACAGGGCATAAGTCACCAGGGGGACCAGATAGCATTGCACTATCACCTCCTCTGCAGAGAACCTGCAGCGGCCCAGGGGCTGCGCACCTCGCCCAGGCCCACCCTGCTCTCCAGCCACACGGAGTCCAATCAGCAAGCCTGGGGATGACATGCCACCCCCAGGCCTGGGGTTCTCTTCCTCTTCCTCCCTCCAGTTCTCTGACTGCTGCTTTTTTTCTGCTCTAGTCTCCATCCCACCTCCTCTGGGAAGTCAGCCCCAAGCCCTTCAACTGTCCTCCTCCCTTGCTTCAAGGAGATCCAAGAAACAGGCTAAGGAAACCACCAAGTGCCAGGTTCGAATCCTTCCTTTTGAGAATCACTGCACCTCAATCTGTAAAATGTGGACATGATAACAGACCATTAAAAACTCACCCTTGCGTAATGGAATCCATAGGTCTCTGTGTACTCTCAGCATAGTGGCCTTACCATGCTAGTGGACATCAAAGCTGTCACAGAGTAAGGACACGAAACTCACAGTGCCCACACCACAGGAGAATGGCCCAGAGAAAGGGCCCCTGCACTGACTCGTATTCACTCATTTAATCTTCCAGCCCCCCCCAGTGCAGGATTGTTAATAACACCCATCTTACAGATGAGGAAAACTGAGGTTCAGATAAGCTAAGCAGTTCAAAGTCTCAGAGCAAAGAAGTTGTGAGAGCCAGGATTTGAACCCAAGCATTCTGGCACTAGAGCTCAAGCTATCAGTGGGTACTTCATGCCACCTGAACACGGCCTGTCCCTGACCGACCCCTCCTTGCCCCAACCCAGCCCAGGGGTGCACTTTGGATGCTATCCTAGGGGTCTTAGGCTAAATCCCCAGAGCCTGTCTCTAGCAAGTAGGACCATGTGCAAGGAGTTAACCTTTCCTCTTAGAGCTCACACTACAAAGGGAAGCATCACCCCAGAAACATAGCAGGCATCCCACACCCACCTCCACACCCGGGCAAGGGTGAGGAGTCTGCCTGCGCAGCAAAAGCCTTCCGAATGTGATTTCAAGTGTGGCTTCTCCCCTGCCACAGCCCAAATGCTCCCGGCCCAGAGCAGTTCCCTCCCATGCCCTGCTCTGCCTGACTTCCCCTCCTCCTGAAGGAGGACCAGCCATGGACCAGAAACTGGCTTCTGGAGGGCGTGGGGGTACGATAAGAGCTGGCTGGCATCCACCCTCCCTCTGAAAGTCTTCCCCAGCCCACACATATCTTGGTTTCCTTGAACTCTGAAGTCTGCTGAGGATGCCTGTGTGCCCAGTGTGCTGCGATCAAAAGCTCGCTGAGCCTCACAACAATTTTGGACCACTGGTTATTTTGCAAAGCTCATCATCAATATTCATTGAGCACTTACTACATGCCTGGCACTAATCTAGATAGCAGGGACATAGCACAGAGGACGGAGATGGATAAGGACCTGGTTCTCAGGAGCTTATGACCCAGGTGGAGATGACAGAGAGATGAGGAGAGAGGCGATCATGGGCAGAGCCAGAGAAAGGCAGGAGAGCTAGCAAGCACAGAAGGGGAGCTCAACACATCCCTGTGTTTGAATGAAAAGCTGCAGCATAATAGAGCTCTCCAAAGTGCCACCCTATTGTATTAATCAGGGCAGGATAACCGCAGTGACAAATAACTCCCAAAGCTCAGTGGCTCAACACAATAATGTTTATTTCTCACTCTTGTTACCGTCCAATGAGGGTCAAGTCCTCACAGTGATGCAGAGATCCAGGCCCTTCCATTCAGCGGCACTGATACCTTTTGGGGTCTTGGGGCTGTTTCTGGACCTTTGCACCCCCCAGGGGTGGGTGGAGCAGGAGGAAAAGGTGGGACCTTTTCCCACCTTTTGGACCACTGGTTATTTTGGAGCTTTGCAAAATAACCAGTGGTCCAAAATTGGAGAGCCCAGGCTGGGGGGGAGGCCTTCTGGGCAGGTTTGCCAGCGACTCATAGCCGACTCACCTGGTCTGCTTGGGGATCCAGGTAGTGATCTAAGAATGAAGGAAGGAGAGGTATCAGCACCCAGAAATTCTTCCAGACATTTTCAGTGGAGGAGAGACAATTTTCCTAAGCAATGAGGATGCTCAGGAAGGGAGATTGGGGGACCCACAAACTTCTGCAGTCATATGCTCTCCCCCTAACTCCAAACTTCTAATAGACATTCACCCTAGTGGGTTCGTCCGTTTCAGGGGCCACAAACCCAACTCAAACCCAGTCAGGAAAGAGGATGTGTTCGCTCTGGGTGGGGAAGGCAGGTTCAGGAATGGCTGGGTAAAGGGGTTCAACCGAGTCATCTTTCCTGCTCGGCCTTCTCCCCCAGTAGGGTCCCAGTACGGGGTAGGGAAGATGGCCACTAACAGGTGGACACAACTCGGTCAGCAGGCCTGGAAGGAGACAGGGTTTCTTTCTGCCACACATCTTATATCCATGTGTATGTCAGATAGCAATCCCAGAAAACCTTCAATTCCAGACCACTCTTCTTTGAGAGATGGAGACAGAAAACCACATGGTATGGGGAAGAAGGCCATTTTCCCAAAAAAGGGCTCCGACAGATTATACCATCAAGTCCTCCACAAAACTTTCCAGGAGCCGTGGGCCTGTGCCACACTCCTAGATGGCAAGGGAAGTAGGAAGCGTGAGAAAGACGGGTGACCCACAGCTTTAGTCATTGCCAGTTCGTAGGAGCTGAGTGTGGACCAAGTGATTTTACGGTGTCAGCATAACCTTTCTCTGTCCCCCATGTAAGTGCAGAAAAGATAGCGATCTGGGAGTCAAGAGATGAAAACCAAAAGGTCAGCTTATTGATAAAGCCCTTCAGAGAGTGTGGCAGGGCCGTGGCTCTGTGAGCACAAGCCCTGCCCCTCGGTCACAGGTGGAGGGAGGGCACAGTCCCCTCCCCGCAGACCCCAGGGGTAGAACAGGCCTTCACAGGCAGACTGTCAAGTTCCACTGTTGTTTTGCTCACTCATTGGTCAGCCCAGGGTGTGGCTTGGACGACACCCCACAGTGCAGTGCCAGGCCCCTACACCTGGCAGAGGACGTCCCCCAAAGCAGGGGGAGCGCCTGCTTCCCCAGGAAACAGCTGAAATTTGCAAGGGTCAGGGAGTCAGGGAAAGAAGCATGTTTGTTTTCCTTTCTTTGCAGAAATGACTATTCAAATAATACAATCTGCTGTGAAATTTTGAAAGGAAAGAAACCCAGAAAAGAATGGGAGGAACACAAGCCAGCTTCAACTCCACCAGCTCGTGTTACCTCTCCTTACATGTTGGTGTGGGTCCCTCGGACATTGGTGAGTGTGTGTGTTTAAAAAAATTAGAATCATGCTTGCTGCATCATTTCCTAGCCTGCTTTCTGTAACATTCTACATAAAGCGCCTCAGCGTGTCCACGAGGCTGGAGGCAGCACGAGGCCGGGCAGGAACGAGGCCTGCTTGACAGCCGCTGTGTCCCGCGACCTGCGCATGGGTCATGCTCAAACGTGCCGTCGAAAATAACAGTAGCCAGTGGTGTTTCTTAGGGTGACTACAGGCCCCATGATGCAGCGTCGAGTCACATCCCACAAGCAGCCGAGGCCGAGGTCGAGGTCACTTCTGTGAACCACATGTTACTACAGATGAGGAAACTGAGGCTGGAGAGGGAAGTCCCTCACCAAGGCCCCAGGTTGGTGCCACATCTCTGCAGGATCACATCCTGCACGTGTGCTTCCCCATTCCACGTGTCTTCTTGCCACAGTCCACTTCCAGTCAGAGGGTACCGAAGGAAGGGGCCCGGGCAGAAGTTCGGCCCACCTGGGGCATGGGGGCCTGCTGCCCAGCCTTTGGTCATCCCTGCGTAACACCCCCAACCAGCCTGGATCCGGGGTGGTCTTGAGTCCAACCTTTCTTGGGGCTTGCTGTTCACCCTCCCAGAGGTCAAGGTCTTTCCACTCACCAGCGTTGAGAACTTCAGTGGGGTAGAGGCTGGTGATACCCCATCAAGTGGCCTTGCTCGCTTCTTTAGGGCACACTGGCCCCCTGTCCAGCTCTCAGCACCCGAGTCTGCCTGGTGACTTCCTCTGGTCACTGGGCCCTCTCTCTCCCAAGCCCACATGGCAGGTTGGATGTGCCAGGGAACCTCCCGGGGGTGGCCCTCTGCCAGTTGCTGTAGGAACTGGCATTTAAATACTCCAGCTGCCTTGCCCTCAGGGGGCACAACTCTGAGCCCCAGAACTCCCAGCAGGCTCTGCTCCATTGCTGGAAAATAAACAGTCCCTGAGGTCCTTCCCTCCCCAGCCCTGGGAGGGCCTCTCACAGAAGAAGCCCAGAGACTTGGTTCAAGACTGCTCCTTAGGCAATTTGAACCAAGACGGCTTCCTCCTCATCTTCCCTGTAGCCACCGCCCACATCAGGCCTTCCCCATCCGAGTTCTCCATAGACTCCTGTCTCTACTTTCTCTCCTCCAATCCATCCCCTTGCTGCTTTCCTTTTGTCTCTGAGCAGAGGCCCTCAGCCTCTGGAGTCACAGCCCTTGCCTTGTGCTTGGGTCCTAAGATCCAGCTCTTGTGTCCCTGCCCTTGTGCTCCTGTCCCCACTGCCTGGCATGTCCTTCTCTGTCTTCGTCACTCAGAAAACTTCTATTCATCCCACAAGACCTGCTTCAAAAGTCACCTTCTCTCTGAAGACTTCTTAGACTTCCCCAGATATCGACAACTTCTCTTTCCTTCTGTGCCCAGTTCACACATGATTCCCCCCTCTTATCCAAGACCTATCTTACCTGTCTGTGTTTATATGTTTCCCGCACAGATCTATGGGTTCCTTGAAGGCAGACTCGCCCCCCAGTCCTCTCACCCCAGGTCTGGCGCTGTCGCTGGGACGAAGCAGTCTTCCAGTGTCCCTCACTGGCCAAACTCCTGCTCCTATCTGCTCAAAATTTAGGAACCAAACAGATTAGGATAACATGGCACCCCTCCCCATTCAGAAGCCATTGTCCAACATTGGGTGGCCAGAGATAAACTCGTCATGAATGAATGAAGGACTGAATGAATGAAGGACTTCAAAGCTGAGAATGTTCATCAGCTCTGGGCCCGGACCAGCATGAAGTTGGTAGAGAGGAGGAAGGAAGGAACATGGAGATGCCAAGCCAGAGCCAAGAATTTGTTTTGCTTTGGAATATATTATTTTTGCAGGTTGCTATAGTTACCGCTGTGAAATTAAAAATTAAAACCTTGTGAAAGAGAGAGGGTTGACTGAGATGAGGCAGTTCCTTGACAGGCTGAGTTATTTATCTTTTTTCCCATGTAACATCTGGCTATGTGGTTGCAAATTTATTTTTAATTCAGAGCTCTAAAAAGGATTTCGTGGTGGTGTGAGGTGCCCGGATGAACGGCTCGGGAGGGGAAGTTGAAAGGGCTGGTATCCTGGGGTGAACGGTGACCCTCAACTTGTCCCCTGGCCCTTGCTCCTGCTTCTGACACAGCCTCTAGGAACCAGGGGGCGGCTGGAAGGCGTTCTGGACCCCCTGCCAATCAAGCGACTGCCGTAACCATGGTTCCCAGATGCAGGCCTGGAAGGGGGCTGGCTCTGCTCTCGGATCCTGTGGTTCTCTGAGCACAAGGACATCACGGTTGGGGTGGAGCGAGGCTTTGAGGTTCTCTCTCTCTCCAGGCTGCCTCTGAGCCTGTGCGACCCTCCCCATCTCCCAGGACCTTCCTGGACCCCTTCATCTGAACCCAGAAAGGCAATGAGCGGCTTCCTGGAGCTCGCATGGCTGGAGTTAGGAGTTAGAATCTGGGTCCATCCTGGCCCCTGCTGGCTGTGTGACCCTGAGGAAACCCCCTTCCCTCTCTGGGCCCTGTTCTTCAATTCTTCAGGGAGGGGTTGCAGTCCGGGATAACCTGCAGGCCCCCACTCTAGGAGTCTAAGTGAGTCTAAGGAGTTGCTAGTTGCCCCTGGTGGCTATTTTTGTGCTTGGAGGCTGCCCTTTCCTTGTCAAGTTTCTTGCCTCTGACCTTTGCACCTACTGTTCTGTCTCCTGGGACTCGCCTGCAAAAGTTCACAAGACACTCTTCCCCACCCCACCTAGGTGTCTGCTCAAAGGTCATCAACTCAGCAAGTTCCTCCCAGACAGCCCGAGATGCCCGTGCCTCCCCCTCCCACTTGAGAGTAACGCATTCGCTGGGCCTGTCCGTCTGCCGTCTGTTCCCCTCAAGGATTAAAGTCCACGAGGGAGTTTTTCTTGATCACAATAAAGCCTAGCCTACTGTAGGACTTAAAAATGTGTGTCAAGTAAGTGAATGAATGAGTGGGTGGCTGGAGAAGTCATTGGTCCCTGCTCTATGCCAGATGAGGTCAGGACGAGTCAGGGTGGGTTAGGACGGCGAGGAAATGAATGAGACAGAAAACTTGCAGATGAGGAAAAGTGAACTCAAATGCAACTTTGAAGAAGGAACTAAATTCATTCGAAATGGCTGGTGCCTGCGTGTGCACACACGTGTATGCACAGGTGTGCATGTGTGAATATGGGTGCAGGGGCCAAGGGAAGATCTTCTGTCATAGTAAAAATCATCCTCCAGGATGACTGATGGAAAATATTCTCTATAAAGCCTACATTCTCATCTGGTAACACAAATAATAATGCCCATATAGTGAACTCCTATTCCATCTGAGATCCTACGAGACACACGCTCTGGGTATAGCTCTGATGTTGCAAAAGCCTCACAGTGAAAGCAGAGACTTGCTTGCTGGTTTCATTTATTTATGAGATGACTGACTCTCCATTTCCTCTTCAAGGTGCCTGAATAGAAAGGGCGAGTGACCTGTCCAAGGACCTGCAGGAGAGAGTGACTGAGGCATATGTGAAGCCAGGTCTGGTTGGTTCTGTCCATATTGGAAAAAGAGCTCTTCTTCCTATCTGGTGACTTCTATGAGTCACTGCTTCCCACCCAGGCCTGTGAAGAAACACTTCTGGCCATCTTGCCCCTCCCTGGGCCTCACTATTTCCTAACACTCTGCTTAGCTCGCAGACCGAAAGACCTTGGACTGGGTGGGATGGAAATCAGGCCAAGAAGTTCTAGCCTTGAAAACTGCAAACCCAGCCTGGTTCGTGGTGGCTTTGAAGCATCCCGACTCCTTGTCATCCTCCACTACGCCTGGCGGGGCCAGTGTGGGAGGATCAGTGAACATTTTGTGGGTAGACAGATTCCAAACTTCTTGACAGGTCTGGACTCATTACCCAGGCTTCCCACCATGGGTGAGCTCCAAAAAGCAAGGCTGAAGCCCTGGGCCTGCGTGCTCAGCTGGGATGAATAATTAAAGAACCATCAGGCACCCACAGCTTGATGAGGGGGTTGCGCTGTAGCTGGCAACACTGCGACCCAGCCCGGCTCTGGTTTAGGGTAGAGGCTGCTGTTTCCAGTAGCTGTTTCCGTGGCACCCAGAGCAGCAGATCCCATGGCCTTGACTTGGTTGTTCTCGAGGACAGAGGCACACCTGGGGCAGGGCAATTACAGGCAGACTGACCCAGGGCAAACCCTTGTGGCTGCCTGGATATGGCTGGGTGACCTAGGGGAAGTCTCTTCTCAGTCTCCCTTTGGTGATTCGTTTCTTCTGTAGAACGGCTCCCAGGGTGCAAGGCCGTGAGATGATGAAGTGAGGTACTGCGTGCAAAGTGTAAAGTGCTTTGTACAGGTGAGGGCGGGATCCAGAGGGACGTGTGCGCTTCCCTGCTTGTTTGTCTGCTTCCCTAGGATATTCCCACTAGGATAGCAGATTGGCGGCAGGGACTTTGCCAGCTTTGTTCACCTGTGAACACCTAGAACTTGGCGTACCTTCAATACATATTTGTCTAATAATTGGACAAGGAACGGGCGCATTTGGTAACTGGAGGTGCCAGATACGGGACACTTGAAGCCCTGGAATTTTCATGGTAGGTGGGGCTCAGGCAAGCACCCCACCTCCTTCATCACAGTTCTCCAGTGGGTTGATCTAATGGCTGGTGACCATGTGGCCTGAGCAGCAGTGTCTCAGGAGCCTACTCTGAGCCCTGATCCAGGCCTAAAGCTGTGCATCTGGGGAGAGGTAGGAGGGCAGAAAGCATGACACCATGAGGAGGTGTGAATCCACAGAAGGAACATGGACTTGCAATCGAGCAGTCCTAGGGGACCCCATCTTCTTCCTACCATTAGGAAAGTTAGGGATGCTCTCCGCCGCTAACTATCAAGCCCACGAGGGAAGCTGGCCTGGTTAATACTCACTGTCCTGTAGGGCAAGCCTCCAGGGCTGGCCCCGTGACCCACCCAGCTTTCACTCATGCCCCTGGGGTCCCAGTGTCTTTGCCACCGTTACTGTGTAGTCCTGTGTCCTCATTTCTGTTGCCTTGTGGTTGCAAAATTACTGCCGGGTCTCAGGCATCGCATCTCCATTCCATGTAAGGAGAAGGGGGAGGGGTAAGGGCAGAGATAAGGGTTTTCTAATTGTGAAGAAATGCTGTCTCTGGGGTGTCTACCTAAATCTCGTGAGCCCTATCAGTGTCACAGGCTACTCTTAGTCAAAAAGCTCACTGGGAAGGTTACTTTTCTAGTTGTCTGTGTGTGTGTTGTAGCTAGTGTGAGGGGGACTACTGCGGTGTGGAAGATAGCTGGGTATCAACAGCCAGGAACGGTTCCCTGAACCCTGAAGGGCCCTTCTCTCAGGCTCTTTAATGCGTGAACTTCTGGAAGGAAGGTCCTCTTCCTGCTGACAGAGCAGTGACCAAGATGTATGCTGTGTGCGCCCTGCTCCGCCAAGTAACTGCTGTGTGGTCCCAGGCAGGCTCTGTAACCCTGTGTGCCTCAGTTTCCTCATCTGTAAATGAGGACCACGGTCCTGGCCCGTGGGCTTGATTGTGAGGATGAAATGAGTTCATTCACGAAAGGCCTTAGGCTTGTCCCTGCCCAAGAGCGGGCCTTCCGTAGCTAAGCTCTCAGATGATTGTTGGTATTTTTGCACTGTGCTTCCCACGTTAAGGCTTTGATGCCAGTGAAATTATCAGGCCACCCCCTGTGTCTAAGGGGGTGGTCCCGGCTCTGCCCCTACCTGCAGGGCAACTTTGGGTTAGCTGCTATGCCTCTAGGGCCGCTGCCCTTATTCTGCGATGAGGGACCGGAACTCAGTGCTCCCTAGGGAGCTCTGTGATGGGACTCTGATTCCTGAGGCCGACTGGTGATCACACTTTCCCCGCCTGCCTCCTGTTGTGGAGGGCAGAAGGGCGTGGGGGAAGGGAAATGTTGGCAAAAACGGGGGTTCCTCTAGACTGGGGGATTCCAGGACCCTCCTCCCAGGCCTGGTGTCTGGCGCTGGGTGGGGACAGAGTTTCTCGCTGTCCTTGGCAGGCCTGGGCTGCCCCACCTCCATCTCCCATCTCCGTGGACTCTCCTCTGCCTCCTCTTGGGCTGCGCCCTTCTTTCTCCTGTAAGAACGGCTTCCTGCCCCTGCCTGGCAGCTGATGCCCAGCAGGTACCCTCCTCTGAGACAGCTTTCTGCAGCTGCAGCAGCCCGTGAGTGAGGAGCGGGCCTGGAGGTTGCTCCGGGGTCCAGAAGCCCCTCTGCCCTCCCAAAGGGACGTGTCCCTTAATTGGCTGGTGACCATGGCAAACTCCCGCTCCTCTCTGGCCCTCAGTTTCCCCATTTTTGAAATGCGGCAGCCACACGCCATAGTAAGAGAGGCCGAAACAGAGCAGATTTTGATGACAGGGAGCATTTCTGAGTCTCTTAGGTGGAGGCAGATGGTGGCACAGGAGGGGTGGTCATACCAGCCCCACAGACCCCCGGTGTGGTACTGAGGCTATTGTGGGAAGGGGGCAGTTTTGACAGACTCCAGAGTCCCCAGTCCCTGCCTCCTCAGGCCAGCGGCTTCTCTTGGTCTCATTCTTGTATTGGCATTGATGGAAATTTTGATTGGAAGACAGTACTCTGAAGTTAAAATTACAAGTTTGAAAGTAATAGCTAATACTTCATAGACTTACCACGTTCCGGATACTCTACTAAATGTTTCACACATACTAATTTGTGCAAGTTTATAGCAATACAGCGAGAAAGGCCTTGTTACTAGGTTTATTTTCAAGGCAAAGATGAGCAAAGAGAAGTGGAGGAATTTACCCCAGGTCACATAGTAGGTAAGTGGGATTGGAACCCAGTCAGTCTCTTTACCAGTTTCCCCACAGAAGCCACTGATTCAGCTCATTCTCTCTGTCTCCCATCTGGTGCTGGTTTTCCTGCTGTGACTTCCCCCAAGTTTATTGCCAGCCTTCAGCCTGCTCCCCTGCAGGGATGAGGAACGTACCACCTCCCTGGGGATTATGGTCACCTGTAACAGTTTGGAAACTCTTCTCCAAGTTTGTGAACACCTTAATAAGTCCTCAGGGCTCAAAATGGTTTCCTGGGAAACAGAGCCGCTTGCTCAGCCTCCAGGGACCTTGTGTGGTCTGGATTATAGACAGAGACATTTAGAAGCAACCAAAAGTCTCATGTTTGTGGGGGCAAAGGAGAGGATTCAGGGAAGGCATCAGAGTGGGGGCTCAGAATGTGCATTCTGGAATCATTACCCTCCCTGAGCCTCAGTCCTGCCTTCTGTGCAATGGCGCTTACAATGCCTCCTGCCTCAGAGGGCTGGATGAGGATTAACCAAATAATCCATGTTAAGTGCCTGGTGCATTAAGTGCCTAGGTAGCATTAAAACAATGTTAGTTAGTAGTGGGTGTCATCATCATCATCATCATCATCATCATCATCATCATCATCATCATCATCATCATCATCACCTAAGAAGTCCATCTTCTTGCTCTGGAGTTTAGGGGTGACATGGTCAGTGGCTTGATCATCTCACTGAGGTCAGGGACTTGATATTTGGGTGCAGCCAGTCTTCCTTGGCAGTTAGAAGGAATCAAGTCCCAGGGAAAGGTAAGATCTGGGCTTAAACTTGAGACTAGTCGGTGGCAGGAAAAAAAAAAGAGTTGCATGGTGCTAAGCGGGAGGAATTGGTCAGCCCCACTTCGCTCTCTTGGAAATGTGCATCTGAGAGTCAGAGGCAGGCCCTGGGGGAGAGTGAGGCTGGCCCTTGGGTACTTGGTTCAGGAGGAACAAGATATTTCCACTAGGAATACAGCATAGATGGGGTGACCAGGTGTTCAAATCCAAACATCTAGATGTGTTGCCATCAATCTAGTTTGGGGAGGTCTGCCTGGATGAGCAAAAGACTTTCTGGAAGATATTTATGCAGGCTGGTCCAGTGGAGAAAGCCAGGTCTCTGGAAGCACATGTGGCTTGGACTCCACTTACACCAACTAGGTTTGACATCTAAATCCAGTCTGTTTCTCACTCCCCAAAATCAGAAAGATCCAGCCACCTTGAACTACTTTCTCAAGAGGTTCAGCTAGGTATCTGGGACCCTCTGGAACTGGGCAGTCCCCCTTCCCACAGGCAGGGCAGAGGCCAGTAGGTCTTTCCCACCCCCAACAAACCTGCCCTAGGCCGCACTCCATGAGGAGAGACCCGAAGAGGACAATTCCTCACCACCCCCACCAGCTGTTTGCTCAGGGCTCCTATAGGGTGAATATTTCCTTTTCCTAATGTTGCTAATCATTTTCCCTCCAGCCAGGAGGGGAAGCTCTCCCCAGGTCCTTGCAGCTGTGGTACCCTGTGGGTTCTTAATCAATGTTACATGGTAATTAATAATACATCCTCCTGCTCCTGCTCCCAGCAACCAGCTCCCTTTGACAAGTTGGCATCTTCTCAGCCAGATGAGGCCAAAATCAAAAGCCTGAAATTGGAGACCCAAACTCCCAGAAACCTTGAGTGGGGCGGGGCGGGTGTGAACCCCTGCAGTGCCAGACCCTCACCAGGACCCCACTAGAGGATCAGCTAAGCTTTAGGGATGGGCTACAGGGCCGGGGCCATTCATTCGTTTTTCCCAGGGTCCTATACTCTGCAGCGGAACAACACAATATGAGTTTAAGAGTGCAGCTTCAGTGTTCATCCAATGTCTGATAACATACCACTCCCACCGGCAGATATCTAATAATATCTGTCTAATAATTCCCATGACCCTTTGCTCCCGGCCTGACCCCCTCCCTTCTGGTAACCCCAGTTCTGTTGTCAGTGTTCAAAGGTTTGTTTTGTTTAAATCTGTTTGTTTGCTTTTGCATTTTTATATTTCACATATGAGTGAGATCATTCAGTAGCTGTCTTTTTCCTTCTGACTTATTTCACTCAGCATCATCCCCTCTAGTTCCACCTATACGGTTCCAATGGCAAGAGCCGGTGTTTTGAATAGCTGAGTAGTATTCCATTGTGCACATCACAGCTTCTTCATCCACTACTCTGTCGTGAGCACTCAGGGTGTTTCCATCTCTTGCCTAGTACAAATAGTGCTGCAAGGAGGATAAGGGTGTATATCTTTTTGAATTAGTGTTTTCAAAAAGACTCAACCTTTCTAGCAAGTTCCCAAGGCTGCCAGTGCTGCTCGCCCAGCTATGCTTAGAACCCTGATTTATTTAACGAATATTTATCCAGGGCAAGTTGTTCCAGGCATAGCGGGTGCAGAGATGAATAATGCGGTTGTAGCATCTGCTTCTCTTATGTGGAATTCCACAGGGTGCGGGCTGAGAAAAACTTTCTAGAATCAGGCATGTCAGACTCCAGATCTGGCCCTGCTGGTTGTACTCTCTAATTCTGGGCAGTTTACCTGATTTTTCGAAGCCTCAGTCTCTGCAGCTACCTAATGGGAATAATGATGCTTCCTGCCTCACGTAGTGGATGTGAGGACTAAATGAGGAAAGGGATGTCACCATCCATGCTCAGAAACGTTACTTGGAATAACAGTGTATCGTGACTAATTATATCATTTTTCCTGTTGTTGGGTCATTGTCCAAGCTGGTGTAACTAGGTCCTGAGGGAGCTGAGATTCATGGATTTATTCATTGTTCATTCAACACCTACTTCTTGGACACGAGGTATGTACAAGGTGTAGGAAATACAATGGTGAATCCAAAAGCTGACGGCTCCACTCTCACAGAGCGCACTGTCTTGCCATAAACAAACACATAGCTAATACTCCAGAGAGATGATCAGTGCTCTGAGAAGCCAAGCAGGGCGGACTCTAGCTGCAGGAGGGGGCTGGGAGAGACCGGTGTGATGCTCTTTTAGGGAGAGTAGTCAGCAAGGAGGTCCCTCTGGAGCAGAAAGCTGACAAGGGAGTTAGAGCAGGCCAATGCTTTCTGCAGGGAGCCTGTCCAGGCAGAGGTCTGGTCATGCAGGGAAACTAGACACCAATAGCATGGCAACCAGTAAGCCTAGCCCTTCCGTGCGGGCCTCTGCCAGTCTGCACCATTCTACCTCAGTCTGCACCACCTTTCCCCCTTCAAGCTTGCCCTCCAGAGCTACCCTCGTGAACCTGTACCCCAGGTTATCTAGCTTGGTCCCTGCCCAGGTGACTTCCCTCTCTAAGCTCCACTCAGCTCATCTGCAAAATGGAGACAATCATCTAACCTACACTTCAGGCTATGGTGAGGGTCAGAAAACTTCAGGCTTGGAAAAATGCTTTGCAAGCTGCATGCTTAGCAGGTGCTCAATGAAAGGTGGTCATTTACTCTTCCCTCTGCCTTTCCCCACTCAGCCCTGTGAGACCCAGGAATCCAGGTGGGAGTTCAGACCCAGAATTCTCACTTAGCCAAGAAGTGTGCTCATTTGCATTGATTTGCATATAGCCTGGAATGGTGTGTGTCTCTGCTTGCCTTTAGTTCCTGTGAGCTCACGTCACCATTTAAAAATAGGGTGTTGATCTTCCCCTTTTCCACCACTCCCTTTGCCTGTTGAAAGAATTTCAAGCTATTAATCAAATACACCAGGTTGGGAAGCTGTTTTTATTTTGGCCCAGTGCAGAAGGGGGTCAGCCGCTGTTGGAAGCCCTTCATTATCTGCTTTACTGGAGGGGAGATGAGCAAAGATCTCACACAGTGGAGGGTCCTGGAAGCTTTAAAAAGAAAAGTCAAGGGTGCATTCTGGCGGCCTGGGGAATCCGGTACACAGGGAAGCAGTCCCACATACATCCCAGGGTCCGGGTTCAAGACCCGGGGCTCAGGGTGAACAGCAAACGTGAACAACTAAATGAAAATAAATAAGTAAAAACTTCCTCCTCTTCTCTCTTCATTCCTGCCTGTACATTTCCTTTAAAAAAAAAAAAAAAGTCAATTTCGCTTTTTCTGCTTACAAAAGTGGAACATATAGGCAAAGTGGGAAATGCAGAACAGCAGGAAAAATTCCCCCCAAAAGTACCCACAATAACTCCCACCAGGGCACAGTCACTGTTACATATTAGGATATTTCTTTCCTGACTTATTTTTTCTCAATGCAATTTTTATAAAACTGAGATCATTATGTATGTGTGTGTATTTATATACCTGAGATCATTTCTATTTATGTGTTATATTGCAGCTGACTTTCTCATTAACAGATATCATGACTATTTCCCTCTGCTAGTACGAACTGCATAGGCATTATTTTTTGTGTCCATGTAATGTTTCATCGAACAGTTTCTTAATCTTTCAGTAGGACATAGGACATTGAGATTTGTCCAGGTTTTGACGATCCTCTAGGTGATGGTGATGAAAAGGGTCATGTTCTTAGCATTTTCTCCTCTTCTTTTAGGTTACTTTCTCAAGAGAAATCTCAGAAGTGAGATGACTAGGATGGAAGGGGGAGATAAATTTAAGGATCTGGCTAGATTTTATTGAACCCCACCCTGTATCTGGAATCAAGAGTGTGCTCGTGTGGGGATTGCTGGAAGGGTCTGAAATCAGTCTCAAAGCAACCTGTATGCCCGCCAGTGTAGGTGAGGAAAAGGCCATCTCTTGAGCTGCTCCTGACACCCCACTTAACACAGGGGACCCTCTGTTGGAGTGGATATGAAGGCTCATCCACTTTCTCACAAACACCCCTGGGGCAGAATGTGTTGAAGAAATACTGAGATTCCATGAAATTGGAGCTGTTTCTCTGTGCTCTCTCAAGTCTTCACTGGCAAATGACTTGGCTTTGTGTCAATTAAGAATGCCTTGGGCTCAAATAAATATGCATTTCTAATTTTTTTGTTTCAGATATCCCTCCAGGGTGTGTGCAGTTGCCCAGAGATGCTGTCTAGGACTTGGGCTCCATCTCTCTGCTCTGCCATCTCGGGCACGGTGGCATTTGTTTTCACGCTTGTTGCTTCATGGTCCCAGGATAGCTGCCACACCTCCAGGCATTAACTCCTCCTTCTAGGTTTAAAGAAGAAGGTATGGTAACCAAGCAGAGAGACATGCCTGCCAGACCTGGTCTTTATATCAGAAAGGCAAAAGCTTTCCTGGACGCCCCACATGGCAGATGTTTGCTTGCAGCTCAATAGATGAAACCAAGTTGTATGGTTGTTCCTGGTCCACTTGTTAGTGAAGAGGAATAAAACCAATCAAGATTGATCTTTGGATCTATCAAGAGTCACCCCAGGCTTAGGAAGGGCCTACATTCCTTGAGAACATTTAATCACCAGTGGGAACACATCCGTTTTCTTAACAGGGAAACATGGCAGGGGGTGGGAGAAGGTGGGATGAGAGTTATTAGGGAGAGGATATTGCCATATTATGATTTTATCCCCCCAGGGTGGGCTTCCATTGATGGATGCCCATTCCTCTTGCCCAGCGATTAAGTGAGGGATGAGCACAGGGTCTAAACAGGACCAGGTTTATATGGGAGAAGAGAAGGCTTCTTTTTCTGCTGTGCAGTGAGCTGTTCAGATGTGATGCCCAGGACTGCGGCAGCCATTTTGTTAGCATGAGGGAAGCCAGACTCAGGGTGCTGCTGACAAATGTACGAGGGCATAAAGATCCAAGTAGAAGTCCCAAGAAATGGAGCCAAAGCCTTGATCTAACCATACCTGACACCCTCATGATTTCTCGATTTTTCAGTCACAAAGCTAACATACTCCCTTGTAGAAGCCAGCTGAGTTGAGGCGTCTGATGTAACAAAAAGAACTGTGAGCGATAGAGGTGAAAGCAGGAACCTTGTTTTAAAAAAAGGTGGGGGTTGGTTGGGGAAGACTTATACTGTTAAATAAGTTTGAATAAGATTAAGCAAAGTTTGACTCACTTTTGTTTTGCTTGAGTAGATTCTTTTAGATCCTAATACTTAATGTGAAGCTTCTTGAGGGGGAGATCTTATTTAGTGTTTCCAGAACGTATTAGCCCCATATTTCTTTTATCTTGGGACATGATGGGAAATGATGACAGGTATAACCCTTGGCTTTTAACCTGAAGTGAGACATTATAGTTCATGCAGACAGAGCAGCAAAGAGAGTCAAGAGAGTGGGTAGTGGTTTCAGTTCCCCAAGTATTTC
The DNA here is from genome assembly GCA_004363575.1 of Solenodon paradoxus. Classification (NCBI taxonomy): domain Eukaryota; kingdom Metazoa; phylum Chordata; class Mammalia; order Eulipotyphla; family Solenodontidae; genus Solenodon; species Solenodon paradoxus. Next base: position 53,342 of record RJWH01003680.1, read on the forward strand.
TTCAAATGGTCTGTGTCTTCCTGAGGGAGGTCCAACTCCAGGTCAAGCAGGCATGATACTAGAATATGGTACAAAGACAATTCCAGGAAGCTCAATGCAACCCTGAGCGCTCAGCCAGGCAGGGGAAGTGGGCGCTGGGGTTCTAGCCATGTTTGGCACTGCTGCTGTCTTTCTGGGTGGCTTTGGGTGGATGCCTTCTCTGGGGTCATAGCTGTCTCATCCCAAATGGGGTGGGTCCAGATTGTCAGTCAGTCTTCCCAGGTGTCTCTAGGCCAGGCAGGCTGGGTGCAAAGTAAGAATTTGTGGTCAGGGTCAGGACCTCTGTGTCATTCTGGAGAGATATTAGGGAACCATGGTCTAAAGGTCTGTGCATGTGCATGTGTGTGCATGTGTGTGCATGTGCATCCATGTGAGTGTGCACATGTGTGTATATGCATGTGCCTGTGTGTGCTGCACATAGTAAGTCAACAGGAAATTAGGATGAAAACTATCTGTTCTCTTTCCTATGACATTGGTTCTAGAATGCTGTGGCGCTGAGGCTGCACCCAGGCTCCGTAGAGGAAGCACACCTCAATCATCAGTGATGTCTGCTGTGGATAGTTGATGAGGGACTGCGGCCAGCCCAGGAGAAGGCGGCCAGGCAGTGGTAGGAGGTCTTCTGGAGAACAGGGCACAGACAATTGGATGTGACTGGCAGTGAATGAGAATTTGCCAGGCAGAGAAAGGTGAAAAGATTCCACACTGTTGTCATATTTTTTCAGAAAGTCCCTTCCCCTGCCTTAAGGAGGCAGAGGGGAGAGGGTAGCATGGATACAGAGGCACCAACAAGAAGCTGGTGGGCATGGAGAAGGCTGGGGGGGAAGGGGGGGGACACCCAGGCATCAGCATGAGCCGGTGTCCTGGAGAGAGTACCCACCCCTCTTCACAAAGGTTGAGGGTTCAGCAGGATGGCTGGCTGCCTTGCGCTGCAGGGACCAGCTTCTCCTAATGAATCTGCTGGTGACCTTTCTGATGTCGAGTAAACAAACAACTCAGCCTGCAGCGGAGGAGCTGGGACTGTGCAGGGCAGACAGCCTGCTGCCACCGGCTGCTGGGGGCTCAGCTCTGAGCATGATCCTTGGCAACCAGACACCCAACAAGATGAAGGAGATTCTCCTGCAGGAGGGGTCAGTGGGTAGTTTGGCTTCTGCTGGTCTGAACGGGGACCCCTCAGAAGAGCGTGGGGACTCAGCCCCCACAACCGGAAAAGGACAATTGTCACTATTAAGACTGTCCCAACATCAGTCCAGCCATCAAAATACACCCCGAATCTAAAACCTGCCATCGCCAACACGGTCATCACCTTCATTCCAGGGGCACAGTCTCAGCTGGTTCATTGCTGTAGGACCCCACCGCCTCCCTGCTTTGGCTCAGACCCTCCAGTCTCTCCCCAGAGGAGCCAGAGGAGCCTCATTCATGGAACCAAGTCTGGTCACTCCTCTCATCAAAAACCCGCCAGCTCCCATCCCACTCATGGCTGAAGTCTAAGTCCCTCCTAGGGGCCACCACCTCCCATCACCTCTCTGTCCTTATTTCCCTTCGTTCTCCTTCATTCCACACTGACCGCCCTGGCACTCTGATTTTTGCACTCACTGGCTCTAGACACTTCTACCCCAGGATCTTTGCACCAGCTATCCATTCTGATGGAAATGCTCTTCTAGATAATCACGCAGCCCCTACCTCCTTTAGGCATTTGCTCCAATGTCACTTTTTAATGAGGCCTCCCTGACCACTTTATCCAAATGGCATCCCTCACCACATGCTTCCTGACCCCTCCTATGCCTTTCCGCACAGGACTCATCCCTACCCAGCATACTCTCTGCTTTATTGTGCATTAGTGTGATGATCCCCTTCAGTGTGTGCTCCATGAAGGCAGGGACCTTTGTCCTTTGGTCATTGTTGAGATCCCAGTGCCAAGAACACTGTTTGGTGCATATCAGCCATATTAGTGACTGAAGGAAGGACATCACTGAATATCTTGTGCCTGCCACGGGGCTGCACCCATCTTAACACATCTAGGAAACCTGCACTGTGAATTTTCATTCGTTTCCTTTTTTGTTTAGAGAATTTCTCCTGACCCATCACTGAGTTTACTTTTCTCTCCTGTGACCCATCTGCTGATAATCTCATCAGACACATTCTTCCTCTCAGATATTATATTTTTCTCTTTAAGATAGTCCTAGCGTTTCCAGTCAGCTCTTTCTCCTCCTCCCGCTCCTCCCCCTCCTTTCTGTTTAATAGTTTCATTCTTTTCCTAAACTCCTCATCTATTTATCTAAGTTGTCTACCTTTTCCACTAGATTCTTTCATTGACTTCTTCCAGCTAAAGGCCTTGCTTGCAAGTAGATGAGCATTTAGTAAGCACTTTGTGTTGGGCATTGGGATAATGACTTCTGCCTTTTCCACAAGTTCATTCAGTGAGAAACTTGAGGTTCAAGAGCAGAAGGTGACTTGCATCAAGGCCCCACCCCCACCCTGGGCAGAAAGTCGGGGCCCTGGGGGTCCCACCCCGGACTGCACTGTGGAATTTACTGGAATCCGTCAAGCTGCCTTCAGCCCTGAGCTTGCCCTGGATCTGGACTCAGTTCACCAATTAATCCACAGAGAAGAATCCAGGTGGCCTGTCCCCATGGTACCGCGCTGTGGCCAGGTCTCTGAAGAGTGAAGCCAGTTCAGATGCGAGCCCCTCAGTGTGGCCTTCCAGACCCCCGCCGTCTGGCCTGTCCACCTGGCCCTCTGGTCCCAGGGCTTCCCAGCGGGCTGCCAAGCTGGCCCTCTCCTCTGCCAGAATCCCTCTCACCTTCTCCTCAGCCTCCTCACTCCACCCCACACTGCCTCCTTCTGTCTCTCATTTGTTGATTCACTCATGTAACATAGATTTCATCAGTAAATTTGACTCAGGATATTTAACTCAGTAAAAGAGACACCATAGAAGACTGCAGCTTCCGGAGCCTGACAGCCTAGTTTGAATTCTAGGCTTTTTACTTAGCGCCTGTGTGATTTAAGTAAACAGTTCATCTCTGTGGGCCTCAGTGCTCCCACCTGCAGAGCGAGGGTAACGGCAGGACCTGTCTCAGAAAACTAATGTGAAGATTCAGTGAGTTAGACTCTGTACAAGTACAGACCAGAGTCTGGCGGCCAGTGTTAGCGGTCACAAAGAGGAATTTCTGTGACATGATGGTTCAGACCTGCCCCTGCCTTGTGGGACCCCAGACTCTGGAAGGGCGTCAGACATAGAGACCCAGTTCCTGTGGTCACGGCGAGAGATGGCTGCAGCCCAGGACCATGACAGCCCGAACCAGGGCCCCTCCTTTGCCCACCTATCTGCTGCTTGGCTGCTCGGAGGGACAGAGTCACTGGGCTGTGAAAAGTCCAGCTGGCCAGGCTGTGGCAGGAGCCTCCTCCTGGTGGCCTTTCCCTGGGCCCCCACCCGGCCTGTTTTCGTGGGCCAGAGAAGAGGCTGCGGCTGCAGACTGAGCCCGGGCTGCAGACAGGTACTTGCATGTGAGCGCTCAGACACACCTGCTGGGCACAGCTGGGCACGTCAGCATGACGAGGGCACGCAGACACGCAGACTCACACAGGCCGGCAGAGCCCTCGCACGACAGCTGCGCACACATTGGTCTTAGCATGTGCCAGGCACTTGTCCAATGTTTCACACACATTCACTTATGTGGTCCTCACAACCGCCCTATGAGCTGTGCTTTATTAATGCCCACACTTCACTGATGAGAAAAGCGAGGCAGAGAGATTTGGTTACTTTACCCAAGGTTGCACCGAGTTGGCAGAACTAGACTCCAAGCCAAGAAGCTACACTCCAGCAGCAGAACTCTCCCCTCATGCAGACTGGGAATGCATGTGTGCAATGGGACGCTCTCATCCGAGACCGTGGACACAGACAGGTGCCCCGATGGATGTGGCGCCCATCCAGGGTAAATGCACACTCACAGGCCTGGACGAGGATCCGCACTCATTCCCACTCACCTGGCCATGGCAGGCCAAGTAAACCACCTTTAACACGAGATACCCCGCCTGAGAACAGGAGGCGTCTGCACTCACGAAGGCACTCAGATGTGGGAGCACACACGCGTGCACACCTGTACCCCTCGTGGAGGACGACGGGCACACGGGTCCTTGTAGAAATCAGCCTCAGCACTCAGCTGCCTTGTCAAGGCTCCTTTCTCCTCCATTGGAACGGCAGCCCCAGGATGGCGTGACTTTACCAGCGTCACTCCGCAAAATGTCGGTGCGCGCCTGGCACTGAACATGTGCTCCATCCCGCTGCCTCCCTCTCTAGGAACAGTGCAGACCCTCTGTGGGTAAGAGCCCTGACTTTACAATCAGACCCAAGACACTGCTCTTAGCAGCCCTCCCACTTGCGAGACATGTGGCCAAAGTGGTCCCAAGTCAAAGTTCCAGCACAACCGGGACACTCTGACCACAGGGCCTTTGCACCTGCCTTCACCTGCATGGGGCCACAAGACTCCTCCAGCACTCAGGTCTTTGCTTAAGTCACCTTCCCAGTGAGGAGTTCCTGGTCTCCCTGCTTCAGCTGCAACACCTCCTCCATGCAGCCCCTCTGCTTTCCTACAGCTGCCTGGCATCTTGTGCATTAATCCATACGACTCTCTCCTCCCCCAGATCCTTTCCACTTAACCTGCTTACTGTTCTCTCCCCATTACAATGTGGGCTCTGGGGTCTTCTGAGCTCACACAGTGCCTGGCAGGGAGAAGGGGCTCACACACCTGTGGGCAGTGGGGAAGGTTCACCACCGTGATGCCGGGTAGGATACCCCCAGGGGCTGGTGGAAAGCTTTGATGAGAAAATCACAGTGGACACTTCCTACATGGGATGTGGCATCACTATCACAGAACTCTATTTTTTTTAATGCACAGGTAGGCATGCCCTGGTGGCTCAGGTGTTAAGTCAGCGACTCGGGGAAGTCCATGTAAAGTCCGAGGACCCAGGTTCAGGGCAGGGTCTGGGAGACCCACCAAAATGAACAAAGAAAGAAATAAAAATGCTTCTTCCTCCCCTCTCTTCCTGTCTGCCTGCCTGCTTGCCTTCATTCCTACCTGCCTGCTTGCCTTCCTCTTAAAAAAAAAAAAGGAAGAAAATTGCACAGACTCCACATGACTATCTTCTCCACTGTGAGCTTCAGGCAGTACCGGGGTCTGCTGAATAAATCATGAAAAACCTTCTTCCAGCCACTACCCGCAGCTACTTTGCCTGCTCCCTCCTGGTTCACTGCTGCATGTCTGGTGGGCCTCCTTCCAGGCTTTTCCTGTGTCTTTCTATCTGCTCGGATATAACAAAACATGTGTGTCATGAGCAGACGTCGCGTATCAACCGGACAGCCTCCATTCCTTGACAGCTACTCATGGAGCACCAGCACCTACTGTGTGCCGGGCATTGCTCTAGTGCGGACGAAAGTGAGGTGCCTGCGTTCCGGGGATGGACAGCTAATAAACTGGGCAGCAAACAAGGACAGAGTATTATTTCTGGTGGCAACAGACGCTATAAAGAGACAAAAACTCAGGTAAAGGGATAAAGAATGACAGGCATGAGCTGCTAGTCCAAGGGTCCAGGGAGCACCTCTGAGGAGGTGACATTTGACCTGAGAGTTAGAGGATTAGGGGGAACAAGCCTGGTTGACATGGGCGGCGGGGGGCAGAGGCTTCCAGGCCGAGGGGACAGCGAGTGCCGAGGCCCTAAGCCTGGCATGAGATCAGTAGGTTGGAAAAAGGAAGCCAGTGGGCTGGAGCGAATGCACGAGGAGGTGTGGGGATCGGCCGGGGAGGTGGGGTGCCGAGCACATGGGCTGGGGTGCTGCAGGGAGCTGGGCCTGTCGGGGAGCCATGGGATGGGGCTGAGCAGAAGAGGGTCTTGGAGTGCGTGCATGCCGTACACACATGTGCACCCCTGCAGGGCTTTTTTCTTGTGGTAAAATACACTGAACATAGAGCTTATCGTGTCACCTATCTTTATCTGTCAGCGCAGTGGCATCAAGCACATTCTCACTGCTCTGCAACCGTCACCACCCAGTTCTGTAAGTCTTCATCTTGAAACCTGAAATGCCACCCACTAAACACGAATCCCCATTCCCCTGTGCCCCCAGCCCCTGGCAACCAGCATCTTACTTTCTGTCGCTATGGATTTGATGACTCTAAATAACTCCTAAGTGGAGCCAGACGGCATTTGTCGCTTTATGTCTGGCTTATTTCACTCAGCATAATGTCCTCGAGGTGCAGCTTGTTGCAGCCTGCGTCCGGATTTCCTTCCTTTTTAAGGCTGAATAGTAGTCCACGGCCTGTGTCTCTCACACCTTGTTTCTCTGGTCACCTGTCCATTGCCCGTTGGTGAGCGCCTGGGACGTTCCCACCTCCTGGCTATTGCGAATCCCGTTGCTATGAACACAGCATACGCATCTGTTCAAATCTCTGCTCCTGGCCGTCTGGCTTGATACCCAGAAGTGGGGCTGTTGGAAGCTGTGGTCTTTTCCTCACACAGGGGATTACTTAATGGAACCCCAGATCTCCGGGGGCGAGGATCCCCGGGAAAGGGCACGAGTGGGTGCCCCGGGTCCTTAGCCTCACTTGCTGGGTGGGACCCCTCCTAGGGGCCCACCTGTCTCGTTAGTGATCTGGGCCACTTTGGTCCCCACCCTTTAATTCACACCACCCCTCTGACAGTCAAGAGAGATTCGTCCTATGATCCTCTTTGACAGACAAGGGTGAGGCTCAGAGAAGAAGGGCTTCTCAGCCAGCTGCCCTGAATGCAGGCCTGCTTGGTGCTGACGGTGGGAACAGGGTGGTGATCTGTCAGCCCCGCTTGCATTCCTCTGCTCTCTGTGCAGGGCTGGGCAGCAGGGAGCTGGCTCTGGCCCATCTGTGCCAAGACACTAATGAGAGCCTGGAATCCAACCCAGGGCATCCTGGGAGTCAGCAGGCAGAGCCCTCACAGCCACCTGGCCCTCAGGAAATTCACCCTGCTCACCCACTGCTTGGGTTTCCCCACTGGGGACCACCCAGGGCCGAGGTTTCTCCAGGCAGGTAGGAGCTGAGACCCAGCACTGCTGCTGAGGCGCCTGTGCCTTCTGAGTCCCCGCTGGGCCAGTCCATGGGCGGGCACTCTGCAGGCATTGTCCACCTTGAGGAATCTGCTCAGAAGCTGAAAGACAGAACCTGCACCCACTGAGCTGTATTCCAAACTGGAGGAGAGTCTGTAGCTGGTCAGGTCCTTTCTCCGCACACTGCTCCACCCTGACACCCCAGGCATTTGCAGATATGCCAAGGTGACCTTTCCAAGTCATACTGGGAAAGCATGCCAGAGGTCTTCCTCCCCCTGGTTTTAATTTTTTTTACTTTTGACTGATGCAAGTTGGGGGGATGAAAGAAGGATAGTTTGCTCCCCAGGCCACGGCCTCCTGGGCAGAATGGATACAAGGAACAAGGCAGCCCCAGTGACTTCCTTCCCTCCTATTTGCATCCTGGTCCCCACCTCTCCTAACCACTCAGTCAGCCCCTCCCTCCCTCCCTCCCTCTCTCTGTCCCTCCTCCCCTCTTCCCCTCTTTCTGTCCCTCCCTCTTTTCCATACATTTCCCTGCCCCCGTCTACTTTACCACAGACCTCCTTGCCTTCCTCAAACACACCTGCATGACCTCTCCTCAGGGCCTTTGCACTTGCTGTTTGTTCTGCCTGGAACTCTGCATCCTCCAGTTCACTCCTGAACCTCCTTAAGATCTTTCCTCAAATGTCCCCTGTCAGTGAAACACCTGCAGACTCTCCTCCAGTTTGGAATACAAACCATCTCACTCCTGGCCTCTCCACTCCTTCCTGTCCCAGCTTTACTTTTCTCACAGCACTCGTGATGAGTTCTCTTTTTCTGCTCTCACTTCCCTCTCTCTTCTGTCTGGAGCCTACACTCCAGGAGGGCAGGAGTTTTGTTCAGTTCGCTGCTGTGTCTCTGGTGACTGGAACAGTGTAGGAGCTCAGTGAAAATGCACTGAATGCACAGATTCGTGGTTTTTCTCCACTGCCACAGGTCCCCAGTCTGGTCCAGCCTGCAGCTATCCCTCTCCCGGATGTTGTCACAGCCCCCTCCCTGGTCTCCCCATATCCAGTCTTACCCCTTCCTTCCTGCAGCCAAAGACGATTTTTAAAATGTAGCTCTGACCAGGCCATCTCCCAACGGAAACCCTCCAGGGGCCCCATCTCACCTGTAAAGAAGCACACAGTCTGTAATGGCAAGGACCTGCCTGATCTGGCCCCCAGTAGCCATCGGACTCAAGGCCTACCCTTCTCCTTCTGCCATCTTGCTGTCCTCCTTGAACACGTGGGACTCATGCCAACCTCAGGGCCTTTGCACCTGCTGTTCCTACTGGCTAGATTGTTCTGTATATCCTTTCAAGGCCAGCTTCATCACATCCATCTAGGGTTAATGTTGCCTCTGAGAGAAGTCCTCCTCAACTACCCTAACCTGGTTCTCTGTTTTGCTTTATTGTCCCCATGGCAAGTCTCACAACTCAAGTTAGTTTTGTCTGTGTGTTTGCTCATTAACTCCCGACTAGACTGTGAGATTGCTGAGAGCTCACTTGTTAGCTCACTTCTTGAACACATAGTAGGTTCTCAATACATACAATGGATAAGTGACAATGTCTAAATACCTATAGGCATTTTCCCCATTACTCTGTCCCTGTTCTCACAAGCTGGGAGTGTGATGCCCATTTGACAGATGACAACACTGACTCTCAGAGAGATAGAACAATGCATCTGGGTCACATGGCTGGTCGGGGTGAGTGTCTGGGTGTTTCATGTGTGTCTGCACGTATGCATACACGTGTCTGAGTGCTCTCTGTGTGTGTATCTCTGGATGTCTGTGCCTGTGTGTGTGTGTGTGTGTGTGTGCGTGTGTGTGTTTTGTGTGTCTAGGCATCCACACATCCCTCTGGATTTCTCCAGGTCTGAGTGTATCTCCCTGCAGGTGCTGTGTGCACCTCTCTGCTTCTGTGTGAGTCTGTGTGTCTATGCAGACCACTGTGAGGATCTTTTTCTTGGCTGTTCGGTGTCTCTGTGTATCTGAGTGTACGTGTCCACGCCTCCAGCTCTGCAGGTTCTCTGTGCCTCCACTCGATGCTCATCTCATCTCTGGTCAGCCCAGACCCTGTGGCCTCCCAACTGTGTGTCCCTGAGCTCCTTGCCCCTGGGAGCAGGACAGAGCAGGGATGCAGGAGGGCACTATGCAACCCTGGGGCCCCATGGACCCCAACCCTTGGACCACCATAGTCCCCCAGGATTGGCCCCCCAATTTAAAATTACCAATCCCAGCTCTTGCTGCTAGGAGCTGGTGCCAGGCTGGTTCCCATGGCAACGTGGAAGCCGCCAGGCCATGCTCATAAAACAGGTCATAAAGCTGAGGGATGGTGGAGGGAGGCTGCAGGGTGAGGGAGGGGCCCACTTGGGTGGATACTGAGGCCTCTTCCCTGGAGACCTGGTCCCCCACCTGCAGGGCCACCAGACCTGGGTCCTGGCCCTGCTCCTCACTGGGCAGCCTTAGGAGAGCTTCTTTCCTCTGGAGCCTCAGTTTCCTTCTCATGAGTGGGAGTTTCAACAGCCCCAGCGCTGCCTCTGGGGTCTTCTGGACTCAGGAAGCCTGGTAAATGGCCCCACAGGACTCTAGGACGGGTTGAGCTCGCTGCACCGGTTTCCCCATCAGTAAAACAGAGGGCTGGTGGGAAGTACCGGGCTCAAGAGCACTTCGTTAAACCCAGCTCCATCTGCAAGCTGTGTGACCCGGGGCCAGTGGCTCAGGTCTCTGAGCCAAACTTGCTTACCTCTCATAGGAAGACAAAAATGTCTTTGGGTCTTTGTGAGAATTAAAGTTTGTCAAACACTGAGCATAGAACCTAAAGACTGACTGAGGCTGTTAGCAGGAATTATTCTGTGCCAGGCACGGGTCTAAATGCTTTGAGCATCACAATTTATTTCATCCTTGCAAGTCACGAGGATTTCCATGTTACAGAGGAGGAAGCACAGGAGTGTGGCCTATCTCTCCCTCAGAGGGTTCCTCAACCTTCCCTGTGTGCAGCTAGCTGTCCCATTCAGCAGTGGGTGGCATAGAGGACTCAGTGGGCACAGGCCTGATCATCTGGAGGCCGGGAAGAAGGCAAATTACAAGGACCATGGAAGCACCTTCTTCAACAGCCCCTCCTCCCATTGCTCAGATGGGGAAACGGAGGCCCAGAGATGGCCAGTGACTTGCGCACAATGGTGGCTGCTAGAGTTCGAACCCAGGGTCTCTTTCCCAGAAGCCAGTTGTGCTCCTAATAAACCCTCCTGCTGCCCAGTACTTGGGCATTGGCAGTGTGGACAGAAGAAAGCAAAGTAATAGCAGCCGTTGCCGTGATGCTCCCTGTGGACTGCGTGCCTGGTCAGAACCGGCTGTGGTACTGCCTCCTCACACACCCCTTACTTAGTCCCGACAGCAGCCCTGCCAGGTATAAGACACATCGTTGCATCAGCCCATTTTAGAGAGGAGAAAAGCAAGGATCAGAACGGTGATGAGAACAGTCCCAGGTCACAGGGTTGGATTGCGTCAGGGCTGAGCCCTGAGCCCAGACCTCTGGTTGCAGCTCAGCACACGGGAACCCGGAGCCCACATCTCCCCGCCATGGGCCCTGGGGAGTGTCCCCAGCGCTGGCTACAGCCCAGCCCTGGGAGAAGTCATTGGCAGGGAAGGGAACCAGCATTTACCTGTTTTTAATTTTTTTTCATTGATTGATTCATTCACTCAACATATATATTCACTGAGAACCTACTCGGTGTCAGGCAATATTCCAGAAACTGGAGATAGAGCAGGGACATGTCTGCGTGGGAGAGGCAGACAATAAACAGAGAAACAATAAAGATGGATGTCAGGTGGGGGTACCTGCCGTGGAGAACAATGGAGCATCAGGGGGGCAGTGCCCAGTGCATGGAAGGGTCAGAAGAGGCTTCTCTGTGGTGGTGACATTTGAGCAGTGATCCGGAGGAGGTGAGGGCGTGAGTGGTGTGGGGTTAGCCGAAGAGCGGCTTCTGACAGAGGAAGCAGCGAGAGCCAAGGCCCTGAGGTGGGAGCGTGTCTGGCGTGTTGGAGGAGCCAAGTGCAGGCTGCATAGCTGGAGCAGAGTGGGAAGGGGAGGGTGGTGGCAGGGAGGAGGTGGAGGGGTCACAGGGAGTCGGACCTAGCGGAGCCCTTAGGAATGTCTTCGGAGTGAGAAGGGAGTCAGTGGAGGTTCTGAGCAGAGGAGTGGAATAATCAGATTTTGCCTTTAAGCGGACCCTCTGACTGCTGGATGAGGGGGTCCTGCAGGGGGCTGGGCAGGGCCAGAAGATGCACCGATAGTTACGAGGCTGGAGACTAGCGCCCATTTGAGTGCTTTTTCTAGGTTGAGCCATAGGCTCAGAGGATCCCCGATCCCGGCCAACGCCCGGCTTTCTGGCTTGAGCAAGAATAGAGTTGTCAGCTGGAGAGATGGGGAGGCGGCAGGAAAGGCAGGTCTGTACCAGGGATTCATGCATCTCCATTCGCTCAACCCTCACCTCATACCAGGGGTTTTCACTCTTGAGCAGGTATCAGAAACACCGGAGAGCCTTGTGAAAACCCAGAAATTTGGACCCATAGTCAGAGTTTCCACTCAGCAGTTACATCATGGGGCTGAAGAATTTTGCATTTCAAATCAGTTCCCTGAGGCTGCTGGACCCTGAACCTCACCTTGAGGGCCACAGGATGACAATGACAGGATTACAGGCAAGAAAACGGAGGCTCAGAGAGGCAACCTGGCCAGCCAAGTCCACACAGCTTCAAGGCAACTGGTCATAAAGCCAATATCGAGTCAAGGTCTCTGTGTCCTTGGACAGCTTCTAGTCTCTGAGACAAAGGTGCCCTTGGGGGTTGATTGCCACCCACTCACTGGCCCACACACACATTCAAGGCTTAGGCTTAAGAGTCTTAGGGACCCTCTGCTCTTAAGACTGCTGAGAGCTTTATTTACAGAACACTGTAATAAAGGGGAGGGGCAAGCTGGGTGCATGTCTGTTGTCTTCAGTTTGTATAGCTGCGGGCATGCTCCTGCCAGGTTTAACAGAGTCCTGGGCCCAGGAGCCTGGGGGGTGCGGCAACTAACATGCGTCCTCCTCCCTTGTTTCACCACCATAACCCGGGTCCATGTCCTGCCATTTTCTGGATGCTGTCTCACTCTATCTCACTCTCCTCCTGGGCTTGTGAGGGGATTGCATTTTCCCACCCCCTTGAAGTTAGGCATGACCATGGGACTTGATTTAGCCAAAAGGTTCATGAGCAGAAGTGAGGCATCCCTCTTTCTGGGGGAAGACTGATGACTTAAAGCCAGTGAGTGATTTGCTGTCTCCTTCCTCTGCCAGGGGGTGAGATGTGCTCCTTCTGTCTGGGTGGGCTTCCCAGTGTGGATGCCTGACCACATCCTCTGCAGAGCAGAGGCCCCCACCCACTGGAGATGGACAAGGAACATGAGTCAGAAACAAATCTTTTTTTTTAAGCCAAGGGTTGGCAAACTTTCTTGGCTGGATAATGAATATTTCAGGCTTGTCACGGCCATTCAGTTGTGCCGTTGTAGTAAGAAGCAGCCATGGACAATGTGTAAATGAGTGCTTGTGGTTCTGGTCCAGTGAAACATGACTTTCAAAAACAAGTGACCGGTGCACAGCGCTGGAGATGAGGGGAGTGTTTGTTTCTGCATCAGGACCTTGCGCTGCTGACTCTTACATGTTCCTTAATGACCTCGCTGGTGTTGGCAATGAACCTGCGGAGCCTGGGAACCTGCTGGGCTGTTGATAGGGAAAGTACATTTGGCTTTGGTTGGAGATCTTGTGGTTTTCCTCTCAGATCCTCTTCCCACAATTCTCCCTGCTCTCTGTCCTGGAAGACTGGCCTGCAGGAACCCTCCCTTATCCTCTGGCCCCCAGTTAGAGCTGGCCTGTAGGGAGCATTGGTAGGAGATTGGAAGGTGAAGCTGGGGCATTTATCCCCCAATGTCTCCCTGCAGGGTCATCTCAAACTGGTTGTGGCCCCGCAGCTGCTGTCTGGGCCTCTTGCTCTGTCTCCTGGTGGTAGAGTGTCTCCCTCCTCCCACCCTTTTGGTTGATAATAACTTCACTTGCACCAGCCCTGGCGGGACCGCCTGGTCCTCTGTGTGTCCCTATAGCCTGCTCGCCCCCTGGTATATAGTCCCTTTGTTCACCTCTAATCAGACGACTCGACTGGAGGGTGCTATCTGCTGCTGCTGGGACCACTTTGAGGCACACAGGTCTGGGCTGGGATTCTGATCAGGTCACTGCCTCAGGTGAATCATTTCATCTCTCTGGCCCCTCTGGGTTTTTTCTTTTACACGTGGGAGCAAAAATAACCCCCAGAAGAGGAGGACAGGTTTCAAACTACCATGTGCATGCAGTGCCAGGAGGCATCAGAATGAGTGTTAGGGAAGAAGGGGAACATTAGATGGCATGTTCACAGCGGCCTGAAGCTGTCAGGACCATCGGCCCATTTGCTCTTCAGGAACTGAGGCTCGGAATCGGTGGGGTGGCATGTTCAGACGTTCTGAAAGGGTCTGAGCCCTCGACAGGCCACCTCTGGTTTCAGGTCCTTTTGGGAATTACTCTGGAAAAGGGTTTCTAAAAGAAGAGGATGAGGCATCAGTCAGGCCCAGCCTCAAATAGGAGACTTTTCACTCCTTGCTGTGTGACCTCGGGCCACTGGCAACACTTCTCTGAGCCTTGTCTAAAAATGGGGCTATAACTACCCAACTGAAGGAAAGACTAGAACATAAACTCTGGGACAGCAGGTGCCCTGACTCTTTTTGATGACTGGATGGCATACCGTGGGTGTTCAGTGTTTATTGGATGGCTGGACGGAGGCCTGCATTCACATACAGCACTTAACACACACTTGCCGTTATAAGTGCCTTTGAATGGTCACTTCAGGTAAATACTCCATGTCATTCACCTGAGCTTCGTCTTCACTGGTTTAACAGGAGGCAGGTGCCTGGCAGTGACCAGCCTGGACCCAGAACCTGACCGCCTACCTGGGTTCAGGTTCGGGTTCTGCAGTTTCCAGCTCTGTCGTTAATGCCACCGCATTTCAGCTTCCTCAGATGGAAGGTGGGACTCAAAGTAATACCTGAGGATGGCACGGATCTTAGCATGCGTCTGGCATGGACTGGGGCTAGTGAATGGCCACCAGCACTCATCACACTTCTGCTGGGGGCCAGGCTCTCTACGCACTAGTGAGTTCACTGGAATTACCCCTGGCAGGGGGACAAGAGCCTCAGTTCTCCCCTTTGAGAAGGGGGAGGAGGTGGGCTCAACCTGTCCTCAGGCCATCCCTCTGGCCAGGTCCCCTGTGACCCCAGAGACAGGGATCTAGGTGTGAATGGCTTCTGGGTGGTATGGAGATCAGAGTCCTCCCCTCAACCCTGGACAGTGGCCAGAGTAATGACCTCACACACAAGAGTACTAATGGTGACACTGACTTTATTATCATTCCAAAGCATACAACAGGCGCTCACTGTTTACCGGGTAGATGAACGTGTGGGTGGGTAGATGGTTTTTTGTAGCCCTTCACTCAGCACCTGCCATTCTAAGTACCAACGAATGTCGCTCCATCAGGAAGGCTGCCGAGCAGCAGGGGGCTTGGCCACCCCCGCTCAGTGAGCAGCCATGGATCTCAGCTGCTGGGTGCAGGCGGAGGACCCCGAAGCCGGGAGATGCGTTCCTCCCAAGTACCACCAAGGCTTCCTTTTTTAACCGCATGAGCTGGCTACTGCCCAAGAGTTTCAGTCCCTCCCACTTGAGTGGCAGTGCGGACGCCTGGAGAACAAGCATGTCAGTTCGGGGAACCACCGTGGAGGGAAGGGCAGGGGGCGGGGGCAGAGGTGCTGGTTCCAAGAGCAGCCAGGATGTCTGGGGCCCCTAAGAGTCCCCAGAGACTGAGTCTAGCCACTGGACATGCACCTCGGAGCCCCCATGCATCTGTCAGGGCGCCTGTCTTCAGAGATTACCAGCCCTCCCCGCCAACACACAAACACACAGAATCCCTGGGCTTAGACCGCAAACCCAGGTCTGTGGCTTTCAGAGCCTGCATTTTAGCTGACTGTGCCACAACGGGGCTTCTCTATCCCTTTTTCAGCTCTCATGCCCTCTCTGAAACTCAGCCTCCTTGCTGAATCCCCGCATCCTTTCTGGATGTCATCCTGTCCCCTCTCTGAGTCCCACCCATCTCTTTCTTGGAGTATCTGCACCCCCAACCCGCAGCAGATGCTCAGGAAAGGCAGGCAGGACTGGCTAGAAAGGACTCAGCCCGGGCTTGAGACTCTTTTGGCGGCTTTAACTCTTAGGGGACTTGGTACAACTTTTTGTTCACATCGGGTCTCCATTCCCCCAGTGAAAGAGTGAAAAGACCCCTTCTCACACTGAGCAGTTAAGTTTCCTTAGAAACCTAAGACCTTTCCACTGTGTGGGACCCAAGCATCTGAGCACAGTTCTTCCAGGATGCTGGTGCCCCTCACCAGAGTTCATTTCCCTGCCATAACCAGCACTCGCCGCAGCTGTCTCCTTGGTATATGTTTTAATTTGCCTTGCTGTTGCAAGACCAATTCCAACTTCCCCTCCCGAAGTCATCAGAGGACAGTTCAAATTTGGTCTGACTCCCACGGTATCTCCCATTTGCACAATCTAGAGCTTGCCAGGCCACGTGTCTCTGGACACTTGCTGGCCGGAGCCCCAGCCAGGTAACTTAGCATGCTGAGGGTGCAGAACGCAACATGAGCTCATTTTGATGGACTGGATGTGGGGACTCTGGCTCCAGGGCCAAGGCTAGATTTCATGGCAGCCACGAAGACAGCACTCGGAGACCTGCTACAGGAAGGGTGTTTGACTGACAGTTGCTGGCCCTTGGAAGGAAACACCTGTTCATGCCCAGCCCCCTCATCTTACCCAATCTCTCTCCCCTCCTGTGGGCTGCTCTTGGTCAGTGACATTGTGCTGGGGATTCTAAAGCATATCCTTTTTGGAGGAAGGCAGAACAAAGTAAGTAACTTTGGTTCAAGGACTCCTCATCGGCCTGGCTGAACCTTTCTGAGACTTGTGCTGTGGCCTGAGACTCTTCGTACACAATCTGCCCTCTCTCCTGACCTCCCCCTACCCGGCCCCCAAGTGCCAGTCATGCCTGCAGCATCCCAGTCTGAAGACTCCCGGTCTTCTGCTCCCTCTCTCCAGCTCTCTCGTCTGTCTAATCCAATCCTGACATCTGCTTCTCAGTGGATCATACTACCAATGCAATTATCAACCGGTAGTCACTGAAGTGGTGCTA
Source organism: Solenodon paradoxus (assembly GCA_004363575.1). Taxonomy (NCBI): domain Eukaryota; kingdom Metazoa; phylum Chordata; class Mammalia; order Eulipotyphla; family Solenodontidae; genus Solenodon; species Solenodon paradoxus. The sequence continues at coordinate 69,762 of RJWH01003680.1, forward strand.
CTCACAGCAAATGTTAACAGTAACAACTAATATTTAATGAGCACATTTTGTGGGCCAGGCAATATCTTCTCTATCCTCACTGCAATCTCGTGAGTGAGGATTTCTCATCACCCCATTTTACATTGAGGAGCCCAGAGAAGGAAGTGACTTACTCAGCCATAAATAGAAAATGACTTTGTGTGAATATGTGTCTTCCCCTTTATACCATGTAAGAAGTCAGGAGGACAGCTACCAAGTCGCTAAGTTAACTAAGTTCATCATCATACCCCCATTCTAGAGCCTCATGTAATCTGGCATGTAGAAGGCTTTCAGTAAATATTTGTTGAAAGTGCAAACAGATAAAAGAACAGCAAAATAGCTGTGAACAATGACTGAGGGGCCTATCCACATGCAAAAAAGACTGCACTCAGCTGTAAAACGAAGAAATTTTGTTTGACAATCCTTAGCCCCACTTAAACATGAGTGAGAGTTTGAGTTTCTATATTTATTAAAACATATTTAGCTTTTCTTTCTCTTTCAGTCCCATTTTCTGAGGCAGAGCAGAGCAAAGCAAGTCTTTAGTCAAATCGAGTAGGACTCCTGGTTCTGCCAGCTCCCAGTAGCCTCAGTTTCTTCATCAGTGAAACGGGAGTAGGAATGCCTACTTCATCGAGAGCCTGGCAGAGAGCAGGCTGGGCACACAAGGGGTCCTGTTCTCCACCAGTGCTTCCTGTTGGGCACAGCCCTGGTGCCAAGCTTGCTAAGTGGGGAGGCATGGCGGCTGTGGTGGCTGGAACGTCGGTCCCCACAGGGACTCAGGAAGCCCAGTGCTGGCAGCCTGCTCCCTTCCTCCAGCTGCGCGGTAGCACCCTGCCAGCCTTCACGAGCCTGCAGGCGAGTCTCAGGCCCCTGGCTGTTCCACTTTCTGCCAACAGCACAGGAACCACACATGAGTTACTGCAACACCAGGTTTCTGCAGCTGCCTTTGGGCCAGAAAGGCCAGACAGGCCAGACAGGATTAGTAACTGGGCCACAGAGCCCGCCCCTCAGATTGTCTGGGGCTCAGGGACAAGGGGCTGGCTCCCTGCTGCAGGAGACGCTGGCGTCAGCTCATCTGCCTCCTTGGGCCTTATTTTCTAGATGGGGAGGTTTTGTCACTGAGCGGGGAAAGGATGGACTCAGGGTTATGTTGAAACCTGGAGGTAGGATGGGGACTACAGTCCACATTTCCTAGCTCTCACCTCAAGGGTTCATTCATTCATTCATTCATTCATTCATTCATAATGCTAACAAAATAGATCTCAAGTTTTTTCACTCTCCCCTAATGCTGTCACCCTCAGACCCAGTTACCACTAGCTCTCACCTGGGTGACTGCTGCAGCCTCTAACCAAATATTTTCACACAGCAGCAGGAAGGCGAGGTGCTTTTATAGAAATAAAAACCAGACTGTGTTTTCCCTGGGACACCATAGTTCCCCATCTCACTCACAGGAAATGTCCAAATGCACAACCAAAGAGCCACCAAGCCCTGTGGATTTGGCCCTGGCCCCTTGGGTCCTTCCTCTAACCTCCCTTCCCATCATGCACTTATTTCCAATCATGTGGGTCTCCTCAGTGTATCTGGAAGATTCCCTGTCGCTCCCATCTTGGAGTCTTCCGGTGTGCCGCTCCTCTGCCTTGACCCTTGTGTCCTGGAGTCCGGGTCCCTTCCACCTTCCCATGTCAGCGCAAACACCCTCCTTCTCGGGGACCTCCTCTGCCCAGCCAGCCTGCCTTCTTTGCTCACAGCACACTTCTCCATCATGAGGATCATGTTCGTTCATTTTTTCACTTGTTTATTTAGATCCCACAAGAGTAAAGCCTTCCTGAAAGCAGAGCCCTTAGTTTCCATTGTGCCCTCAGTGTCAGAGCAGATACTCAACAATATTTTCGAATGGATGAAGGAATGAGCCATGGGGCAAAGGACCGATCTTGAGAGAAAATTACCAAAGAAAAAGTCTACTTATATTTTCTCACTTCATTCCACTTTATCAGTGAGTAGTAACTTCCTCCTTTCTCCCAGGTGTCCTTCTAGGCTCTGAATAAACCCCTTTTCTTCTGCTTGCTCTCTCTTGTTACTGACTCATCCCCATTCTCAGGAAAACTCATTCACACCCAGGTGAGATAGCAGAGCATTTCTGCTCAAAGAAAGTTTTTGTATTTAGCTGCTTTCAAAGGTTGAAGCCAAAGAAATGACTACCTAATGGTGGAATCTCTGCCGCCTGTGAGGTTGGGGACTGTTCTGACACCCTGAGATCATACTCAGTATGCAGCGTGATCTCTGTCTCAGGTAAGTGCTGGGTGTACAACGTCAGACTGGACTACATAGCTTTTCAGACTTTGTTGGTCTCTGTCACCTCACTCCCCTTCCTCGCCCACCACTTTCCCAAGATAAATCAACCAGGTCAGTCAACACGTTTTGATGAAAAAGAAACAAGTTAGTCTTTTGACTCGACAAAGTGGGCCTTTCTCGAGGCAGAGGGGCTGGGGCAGTCGGGAGCATGTGGAATAAGCACTATTGGATGAAGACAAGGCCCTTTTTGTGTCCAGAGACAAAGATAGAGTGTCCCGGCAAGATGGGGCCAGGGCCTTTCCAACGCCAGCTCTGACGGCCCGGATTGGCTGGCGGATAGACAAGTCCACCCCGTGACTGGGCAGCCAGGCTCCTAGCCACCGGCCACCCCCAGCCCTCCCTTTGGCAAACAATTGGGCAAGAATAAAATCAATCATGCAACCAGACTGTCTGCTCTGTCCTGGCCACCTGGTACGTGGGAGCTGGGACTTCTCAAATGCCACAGACTGGTATTTGTGGGGTTAAGAGGCCACGAGGCTCCCAGGGCCTTTGGAGACTTCCTGGGTTTGGCTCCAGGTTGGATGGTCTTGGACTAGTCACTGGACCACTCTGAGCCTGTTTCCCCATCTGCAAAATGGCAATATAATAGTTCTCCTCCAGGGGCTATGCAGATGGAATGAGAGGGTGTTTCTAAGGAGCAGGCACATGCCGGCACAGAGAGGGCCCTCGGGCATTATGATGCACAGCACTTTTCCAGTTTATATATCACTTTATATCCAGCATCTCATTATAGGCTCTCAGTACCACTGCTACCTTCCTGGGCCCCCACGAAGCAGGGCAATCATCTCATTGACTGAAGAGGAAAATGAGACTTGAGGGAAATTTGGAGAATTTCAGCTCCCAGGGAGCTGAGGCATTCTGGAAGGGCACCAGCCAGGTTATGACTGGCACAGCTGGCAGCCTGACATAGTAAAAGTATCTCCAAGGCCACCACCTCCGGGCCTTTGCACATGCTGTGCCTACTGCAGGGAAGAGCCTTTCTCATTTTCTTTTTCCAGCCAAGTGAATGCTCCCTTACCTTATAAGACTCAACTTAAACTAGAGAAGGAGGAAATTCACTTTCCATTGGAAAAACTGTCATGCTGGTTAAAATGTTTGCTATATGAAATACTTTAAGTGGAAATACTTTGTTGAAAGTGTTTGTTCATTTAACAGATATTTACTGAACACCCTATGTTTCATCACACACTGTTAAGCAAGACAAGGAGAGATCCTAGACCGCATCCCCACCACCCCGCCCCAGAGATGACATTTCAGGAAATGTCAGCCTTGGGGAGCTTTAAAAATCCCTACTCCTTGGGCCCCATCCCACTGATCCCGAATTAACTGCTCTACAGCGGAGGGTCAGGCTTTGAAACAGCTCTAGGGGACTGTAGGATGCAGGGCTGATTGAAGAACCACAGTCTGGGGAGGAGACAAACAATCACCAAAATGCATGTCAGCCAGTGGCAGGTCCTATGAAAGCAAACTTTGTAGGCAAGAGGCCCCCTCGAGAGACAGGGATGCTGTTGAAGACACTTGATGGACAGGACTGCTCAGGGAGGTGACAGTGGAGCAGGAGGAACCCAAGGTCTGGAAGCATGGAGTCAAGAGGCTGAGCTGGGTCTCAGCTCCGCATTGCTTCTCTGGGTGAATGCTTCCTGTCTCAAGGCTTCTATTATCTGCAAAACGAGGCTGAAAAAAAGCAGTTTGACAAGGCTCTTGTGGAAGTCGAATAAGATGATATAAGTCAAATTCTGAAAGGCCTGTAAGAGGTCTTGTGTGGAACGGGGATGGAGAGCAAAGAGTAACAGGCAGGGATGGAGAAGAAAGAGAAGAATGAAAGGGAAAGGCGTGGGGCGCTGACTTGGAGGAAGTGCAGACCCTGGGCCACCTACAGAGAACGTGTGAGGGACACTCAGCTGACTTGAGTCTGAATGCCAGCTCTTCCATTAGCTGGCTGTGTGACCTTGGGTCCCCAACCTTCTCTGGCCCCAGGGCACTCGAAAGTGACGTGAGCCAGCGGTGCACCTTCCCCGGGTGCCCCCAGATTCACTGATGTATAGCCACAAACCCTTGTCGGGTCCTGTAAGTGCTTCTGTACTAGAGCTGATTGGTCCGAGGACGGCAAAGAAAGGATCCCAAAGTCTGGAGGAGGCAGCGGGGGAGCCGAGGAGAGTGGGGGACCAATAACCCTGCCTAAGGTTTGGTGAGAGGCGACCTGTCCGCTTTCCCTGAGGTCACCTGTGAGACACGGGAGGAGGTGAGAAGGTGTGTGCCAGGGACAGTGTCCGGCACCAGAGCAGAGCTCTGCGCAACCCACATCCAGGACTTGCGCTCATGAACCAGCATTCCGGGAGCGGATGGACAGTCGGTCCCACGGGGTAGCCTTCTCTACCTGCTATTGTTATGTTCTCTGGTTGGACTGGCGCTTTCAATAATATACGTAGTGTTCTTTGTCTCTTGTAATAGTATTTTGCTTAAAGCCTATTTTGTGTGATATTAGAATAGACACTCCGGCTCTCTTTTCCTTTGGGTTCCTATGTGCACAGAGTATCTTTTTCCATCCTTTCACTTTATGTATGTTTGTATCTTTGCATCTCAAGTGAGTGTTTTGAAGACAAGATATCATTGGATATCTATTTTAAAAAATCCATTCTGTTCATTTGTGCTTTTCGATGGGAGGAATTAATCTATTAATGTTTAAAATGATTACTGATAAAGAAAACTTAGTTTTGCCATTTTCTTATATGTTGTTTGTATGTCTTATAGCTTTTTTAAAAATTGTAGTAACTTATTCTAAACATTAAAATGACCTCATACGTATAGGTTCCTCATTCCTCAGATATAAATCAACATACTCTGCCCTCCTCCAAGTCATCAAGTGTTCTTCACCACTGTCCAGTGGGCTCTGCCACCACCTGGCCCCAAGCCCCACCTATCCCATTCCCTGTTGGTCACCTCAGTTCTGTCACAAGTGTCCAAGGGTTGGTTTTGTTTCCTCTGTTCCTTTGTTTTGTCCACTCATGTTCCACCTCTGAGTGAGGTCATCTGGTCTCTATCTTTCTTCTTTTGACTTCACTTAGCATAACCCGCTCTGGTTCCATCCATGTTGATTCAAATGACAGCATTTCATCTCTTCCAAGAACTGTGTAGTATTCCATTGTGTATGTGTGTGTGTGTGTGTGTGTGTGTGTGTGTGTGTGTGTGTATCTCACATCTTTGTCTTCTTTATCTTCTTTATCCGTTCAGCTGATGTTAGGCACTTCAGCATTTCCAATTCTTGGCTATTGTGAATAGGGCATCAGTAAACACGGGGGTGCATAAATCTACACAAATGAGTGTTTTTGTATCTTTTGGGTAAACATCCATAAGTGGGATGACAGGATCATATGGGATTTCCATCTTCAGTTCTTTGAGGAATCTCCACACTGTTTTCCACAGGCATTGCACCAATTTGCACTCCCACCAACAGTGCAAAAGTGTTCTACTTTCTCCACATCCTCACCAACACTTGTTGTTTCCAGACTTTTGGATAATAGTCAGTCTCTCAGGTGTAAGGTTACATCTGGTTGTTTTAATTTGCATTTCCCTGACAGCCATCGAGGAGGAAAATAATTTCATGTGCCTATTGGTCAAATGTAAATCCTCTTCAGAAAAATGTCTCTCCCATTCCTCTTCCCATTTTTACTGGATTGCCTGCTTTTCCTGTTCTTGAATTTTATGAGTTCTTTGTATGTTTAGATATTTAACCCTTGTCAGACCTTTGAAAAGCATTTATCTTTTCCCAGTTAGTAGAATTGCCTTTTTGTTTTTCTGTTATTTTCTGTCATTGGGAAGAAGCTTTTTCATGTGATGTAGTCTGAGTTGTTTCTTTTTCTTTTTGTTTCCCTTGATGCTGGAGTTGAGTCCCCCAAAGGCCTCTCTAAGGATGATGTCATGGAAAATCCTTCCAATGTTGTCTTCCGAGAGGTTTATGGTTTCCGATCTGATGTCCAAGTCTCTAGTCCCTTTTGACTTTATTATTGTGAATTGTGCTAGAGAGGGGTCTAGCCTCATTCTGTTGCATGTGACTGTCCGGTTTTCCCAGCACTATTTATTGAAAAGAGATTCCTTTCATTTTATGGCTTTTTTTGATCCTCATTTCCTCCATTACTGCCTTATTTTGTGTTTAGTTGGTTTTTTATAGTGACTTTTTTTATTCCCTTCTTAACTCCTTTTATGTGATACATATATTACTATGTTAATATATATGTGTGTGCAGCATCTATAGAAATGTTTCTATAATTAGAAATATCTAATAAAATGTATGTTAATGGTTACCATGGAGATTGCATACAATACTCTAAGGTCATAACAATTGAATTTTAGCAGATATAATTTAATTTAACTGCATATAAAAAAGCTACTACTACTATGTATCTCTGACCCTTTTCCCACTTTTTGCTATTGATGTCACAAATTGCATCTTCATACACATTTGTACCTACTAGCATAGATTTATAATTATTTTCTATTCATTTGTCTTTTAAATCTTGTAGAAAATAAAAAGTGAATTACAGACCAAAATTACAATACTAGATTTTTTTTATTTGCCCATGTATTTACCTACACCAGGGATCTTCATTTCTTCATACAGATTGGAGACACTGTCTAGCAATTTTTTATTTCAACTTGAAAAGTCTCCCTTTAGCATTTTGTGTAGGGCAAGTGGCAATGAATTTTCTCAGCTTCTATTTATCTTGAAATGTCTTAATTTCCCCTTTATTTTTATATCCTCCTACTGCTTTCTAGCCTTTAAGGTTTTTGCTGAGAAATAGGCTGATTATCACATTGAGGAGAATTTGTATGTGATAAGTCACTTCTCCCCTGCTGCTTTCAAGATTCTTACTTTGGTTTTGGTTTTCAACAGTTTGATTTTACGTGGCTTAGAGGTTTTGGTTGTGTTTTTGTTTTTAAAGGAAAGCTGCAGGCAGGAATGGAGGTGAATAGTCAGGCAGGCAGGAAGAGAGAGAGGAAGAAGCATTTTATTTGTTTACTTTATTTAGCTATTCATTTTGGTTGTTTCTCTGGCCCTGGGATGGGAACCTAGATCCTGGGTTGTATGTGGACTGCGCTCAGCTGGAGGCGGTGGATCCAAGTGCTACTCCATCTGGGTGCACCAAAATGTATCCCACTTGGAGTTAAACCAGCTTCTTGGATTTGTAGATATATATCTTTCATCAAATTCAGGAAGTTTAGCTATTGTTTCTTCAAATAATCTCTCTGCTGTTTCTCTCCTCTTCTTGTGGGATCCTCACAATATGTTTGCTGGTCCCCGATGCTGCCTCAAAAATCCCTTAGGCTCCATTCACCTTTCTTGATTTTATTCCTTACGTTTTTCAGAATCTATAATTCTAATGTCCTCTCCTCAAGAAGAGTTCACTGGTCCTCCGGTCTGCTCAAATCTTTTCTTCTAGGGACTCTTTCAATTTAGTCATTGTGTTTTTCAGGTCCAAAATTTCTATTTGTTTCCTTTTTATAGCTTCTACCTCTTTGTTGATACCCTCATTTGGTTTATATATCACTTCCCTGATTAGTTTTTGTCTATTCTTTAGCTCTTTGAGTATATTTAAGACAGTTGTTTTATAGTTTTCATCTAGCAAGTCCAATGTCTGGGCTTCCTCAGGGATTACTCCTGCCAATTAATTTCGTTCCTTTGAATGTTTTTTTCTTTTTGTTGTGACTTTTTTTTCTTTCTTTCTGAAACAGCATTTTAATGAACAGCCACAACTCCCAGTCTTTTCAGACTGTGCTGGAGAAGTCCTCTACCATGGGGAAATCTTAAAGTCTCTCCAGGAGTTTTCTGTGCGAGCATCTTGCTTGAACCTGCACATATCTTTCCCAATTCCCACATTGACACAGCTGCTTCTGAGTGTCTTAGTTTCCCAAAGAATCTAATCCTAGGCACCCCAGCTTGTACTTTGGGTCATAGATGCTCTATTGTAATGTGTCCACCCATAACTTCCTGCATCTTTGAGGCATCTGTGGGTCTATAATCCTCCTGAAGCTTTCAAGAGCTGTTCCAGCTGCTTTTCCCCACCTAAGGTCCAAGTTAGAAGAAATAGGGACCACTCCTTCAGGCAGGTCTCACCAGGTTAGAATGTTGCTTTGGAATGTTTGATTCAAGGGAGAAAACTAGAAACTGGAAACTGTTCCTCTAGACCAAGGTTGCTAGTGCACCAGGGAGAGGATGAGACCAGGGCTGAAAAAACCGCTAAAGAATGTTCCCACTATTTTGAAGGTGGTCATTTGCTGACTGAGAGTTCAGTTGGTTTCCCTATATTTTTGATTGTTTTCCAGACTCTTATTATTAGTTCAGCCCACTTTCTGTTGATTTTTATTTTTGTTTTTGTTGCTTCTATTGGAGCAACAAGAGCTTGGAGTTTGCCAGTCTGCCATTTTGCACCTTTGATGACAATCCATGAGAAATATTCAAACATCTTATGGCAGCACACCCCAGTGGCTCAGGTGTTAAGCCCATGCCTGGGGAACAGTCCACATATAGCCCAAAGACTCAGGTAAGTGACTGGGAAGCAGGGAACAATAAAAATAAACAGCTAAATAAATAGAATCCTCCTTCCTCTCTCTTCCTTCCTGCCTGCCTTGCTTCCTCTTAAAACTAAATCTTACATAATACATGGAAATGACCAACATGGCTGGTGCGAATATGTGTAGGCAGGAGCTGCTGTGGATAACTGGGATCAGGAAAGGCCTTGCACAAGGGATGAATTTTGTATTGAAGGAGGGGGAAGAAGAAAGCAGGAAGGGAGATGAGTTGAGAAAAGAGGAGAACAAAGAGCCTCAAGGTAAGAATGAAATTGGTTTCCATTGGTCCCTGTTAGACGCTGGCTGGAACCCAGGGAGATCCGGGGTCTGGGAGCCAGGACAAGCACGCTGGGCTTCATTCTGTGATGAGAACTTGGGTTGGGGAGGGGCAGTTAAAATATAAAGAGACCTGGTGAGTTTTATTAAAATGACAAGGCTGCTGTGTAGACAACACCTAGAATGGAAAAAGGGAGACAAGCTCATAGCCATGTTTGTGGAGCACAGAAGTCAGGGTCTGGGAATCAGGGACCAGACCTGGCAGGGGTCATAAGGGAGGTTGGGATTTTGGTGGAAACAGGCTGGCAGCATCTCTGAGGACTTTCAGAGGTGGACCTAGAATAACCCTGGCCAAGCGCCTGATGCCTGGGCAGGCGATGGGGGTGGCCCACTTTTGTCCCATGGACTTCCTTTGAAGTTCTGTGCTCCATCTTTGAGCTGTACTTTTCTCCAGGAAAAGGAAGATGAGATGTGCCTGTTTTCAGAAAGGTCTGTGTTTTACAAAGGGGAACCAGACCACTGGGGACATGTGGAAGCTGGGGCCGAAGGGAGGTGATGTGCTGTGGCCGCATGAACCTCCTTCAGTGGGTGTGAGTCAGGGACCACATCACGGTTCCTGTTGGTCCTCAAGTATCATATTCTCAGTGTGTCTGAGGTTAAACGCAAGGATTCCCAGCTTGGCCTGGCCAGAGTTCCAGCTGCCCAGCTCACAGTGCGATGCTGTGTGGGCTGCCTCTCCCCTCTGAGCCTCTGGTTCCTCATCTGTGCTACTGAGGTGATAACGGTCCCCACAAACTTAAGTTATCGTGAACTTTATCATGAGATAAAGCACGCAAAGCACTTAGCAGATGTCCAGCTCCTAGTAAATGCTCAGTAAGTGATCTTTGCCATGACATTGCTAATTCCCGTGCTAAGTGTTTATCATCAGCCTAGGCCCCCAGCAGAAGCACCGAATCCAGCTTGGTCTGGTTGGGGTGAATGCCAGAGGGAATGCTCCCTTCCTCTTGTTCCCTCTGTCTTAGCCACAGGGCTCACCGGTGCTAAGGCCCTGTTGCCATCTCATGTTAAACTGAAATGTCATCGGTCAGAGACAAGGAAGGAGAACTTGAGGCAGGAAGAATGGGAACAACCGGACTCATGGCTCATGGGCCTTGGGCTGAACTGGAGCTATGCTTGCCAGGATGGTGGGTGGCACTCCAAGAAAGGAAGGAGCCAAAGCCATGCTTTGGAAGTAGAAACACATTTCTCATTCCTTTGGGGCAGGCAGAAAAGAGAGTGGCTCATTTGGGCCATTGCGACGCAATGACGACCCAGAGGAAGTAGATAGCAATAAAGTCATTGTAACTAGATTACAGATGCTGGGGTAGGGGAATCTGGTTTCATCTTGGAAGTGATGGGACAGCTATGACTGTTTCTGAGGAAGGGAAGACCATTCTTGGAACCTGACTTCTGGGAACCACTCCATCAGTCCCGATACAGGCCAAGGGCCCAGATGCCTGGCCAGAGCCATTCTAGTGGTCCAGGCAGGGCTGCCGAGGCTCAACCCCAGGCAACAGAAGTGTGGATGGAGGGAGGTGCCAGAGGGATGAGCTGGCAGAACCAGAAATTCCCGGTAACTAACTAGACACGGCGGGGGTGAGGGACCCCAGGCCAACTCCCAGACAGCCAGTTCATGCAACGTCTTAGCCAAAGTGATGGCCCAGCATGAGGATGGAGGCGGCGCGGGGCGTGAAGCTGCTGACGGAGATCTGGACCCACATGGCTGAGGGCCCTGTGAGCCCTGTGCACCAGCAGCTGTGTCTGTAGGTCTGGACTCAGATCTCAGGACTGGGGACAATATTTGACAACAGCCATGCCCCACGTTTGTCTGGTTTGCTGAGGCAAACCTCAACAGGCAGAGGCCAGGCAGGTCAGGCAGGGCTGCTGTCCCCCAGCCCGTGTGTGGCCCCAGGCTTGTCCCTGGACAGCTCATCTCTTTCCTCTGTTGCCTCCCATCCCCCTTCTCATCTTACACTTCCTTTCAGGCCTTCACTTGGCTGCGTCATTTTAGGGAACTTGGAAACCAGGCCTCGTGTCTTTAACTTACAAAATTATACACTCCAATGAGCCGGAAAGGGGCTTTTGGAATAATTCTATTGAAAATATGTGGGTTTTCGCCTTGAAATGATCTTCCTGAAATTATCCCCTTTCTCTCTTTATAAATATTAAAAAGAAGGAATCAGAGCTTAGTGCTTTAAATCCCTATTCAGGGACTTTCTCATCTGCCTCCCAGGAAAGCAACCAGTCATTTCTGAGGAAGAAAAGGAGAAGGCTGGCTGAGTTTTCTTTAACATGACACCACCCCACCCTCGAAACCACCTTTAGGAGTACCCCAGGTCAAGCCCTCCGTGTCCCCGCAAAGCTAAGCTGGGATTTGCTGGGATATTAGTGTCTGTGTGGAGTGAGAGAGAGGAGGAGCGGGCCGGGGAGGGGAGGAGAGGAAAGCTGCAGAGACGGAGGCAGAGAGAGACCGAGAGAGACATGAGGAGGACAGACAGAAAACAGGGAAGGACAGGGCACAAGAGCCAGGGCTGGAGGAGACAGAGAAACTGGCAGAGAGTGCACACAGGAAAATAGGAGCAACTGACAGGAGTGAGAGGAGGTGACAGGGAGCTGGAGGCAGAACACGATGCAGAGAAGGCCCATAGAATGGACATGAGACGGTGACCCACTGAGGTGGGGTGTGGGGAGACAAAGAGACCAAAGGGTTCATGCTGCTCTCAGGAGGAGGTCAGTTTATGCTGGGCACCAAGGTGTGACTTGTGTGCAAGGTGGCATCTGAGACAGGGATGATCCCTTTGTCACCTGCCTCAGTCTCTTGACTCAAAGGTTAGGCACCACCCACCTCTGACATGTGGGGAGGGGCGGGCAGGAGGGGTGAGGGTGACAGGACCCTGACTTAGGAGACAGTCACATGCAGCTTTCCGAATCAATGGCACAGAATTCATTCTTTGGGTCCTGGGTGTTTTCACCTGAAAAATGGGGGTCATGAAACCTACATCAAAGGGCTCTTGTGTCATCTACAGGAGGAACCACCTGTAACGGGCCTGGCTCAGCACCTAGTAATAGAAAGTGCTCGACCTCATGTGAACAGGATGGTGTCCACCCTGGAATCTAGGGCTCAGCTACTATCTTGTGGTCTCAGAACTGACTGGCCACAACCCTGGAGACCCAGGGGTAAAAAACATGCCAGAGGCATCTTGAAGAGGAAAGTCTGAAGGAGAAAGAACTGGAAGTTTTAGGCACCAGGAAAATCCCCAGGAAGGCTTTCCCGGGCAGCTGTGGTGGGTGCAGGAGGTGGTGGCTTTGAGGGCACTGTACTGGTCTTACCTCCTTGAAAAGGGACAAATGCACTCGCCTGTGACTCCTTGGGTGACCTTGAACCCTAGAAGCATCTGCCTGGCCTCTGACACAGAGGGCATCGGATTCCATGTTCTCAAAGGGCCTCTGAGGTCCTGACCTTCAGAGAACTCTAAATCTATGATTGTAAGCAGCCCAACCTGAGGGCCTGGGGGCGGAGAGAGGGTGTCCCCTGCTCCCTGCCTTTCCCCTGCAAACGGCGGCAAGAACAGAGGCCCTCTGCCTTCTGAAGCTCTGTCACAAAGCACGGTGGTCGGTTACCGGTTACCACATAAGCCAAGCCCTTGATCTGCTGTGTTTGAGGAAACCCTTTGTTCCTTTCAAGCCTCTATTCTCTCAGCTGGTGCTGGTACAGAGACAGAACCAGTGAGTTTGCTCGTTCTTCCTTTTCTTTTTGGATTTTTAAAAATAGCTGGCTTGCTCGTTCAGGCAGTGTTCCAGAATTGGGTTCCCAGGCTGGGGTCCAGGACCAGGGACTCCAGCCTCCTCTTACTCCTGGGAAGGCCTGGGAGGAAAGAGAGAAGGCTGGGGAGGGCGGGCATTAAACCTGAGCCAGAGGGGTGGGGGAAGAGAGAGACAGAGAGAGAGAGAGAGACAGAGAGAGACATTGACTCAGGCTTGGCTAGAGGTAACTGCTCTGTGAGGTGAGACTGGAGAAAAGAGGCAATGGGGGTTCAAATCCTGGCTCCATCCCCCACTTGGTGTACCCCACCTCTTCTAGACCCCAGTTTTGTTAAGTGTAACATCACAAACCAGAGCTGAGGTGGCGGTTGCCTCTCTCCATTGCTGGGTCCAAGTCAGGCATTGCTAATCCACCACCTTTTCATGCATGAGCTTGGCTGAACCCCAAGAAATCATTTCAACACCGTATTTTGGGAGTCTACTACCACGGGTTTGACATGCAAAATGAGATCTACCTCGCATGCCATCATCTCCAACAGGCCAAGGTAACATAGATACTCAATAAACCCGTGTTGAATGACCAGATACTTTTGAAGTCCTTACTACACGCCAGATTCTAAGTACTTTGTTCCAAGGGCACTGTAAGCAGTGAGCAAAACTGACCTCAATCCAACCTGTGGGGGAGACAGGCAACAAGCAAAGAAGCAGAGAACTATATCAGATATCAGGCAGTGGTCAGCACCATGAGGAAAAATGAACCAGAGTAAAATAATGGTGTGATGGAGTGTGGGTGTGAATAAGGTCACCATGGTGGGTCTTCTGAGAAGGTGACATGAGTAGAGCGCTCAGCCAGGTGAGAGAACCTCTTACCAGGCCAGCAGTCAAAGACTTTGAGTCTAAACTGGGCTCATACTAAGATTCTATCCTCTGGAGGGTCAGATTCTAGAAGCCCATGCATCTGGGAACCTATAACTAACATTATAGAATTGTGTTACTCTCACATTCCATGACAATGAAGCTAGAATTTCTTAAGTCTGAAATCTAGGGTTCACTGAAGCATCTTTGCTTGACTAGACTGGGATTCATTGCCTACCCTCTCCCTGCTGCCCCTAGGAAACCGAGCTGAAAATAGAAACTGTCAAAACAACAAGTCATTCCAGTCCAAGTGCCATAGTAAACAAATGGTCTCATGTTGTTCAAATGGCTTAATTGCTGTAGATCCAGGCAAGCCCATTCATGAAGGACCTTCAGCTGATGAAAAGCAGTGAGCCTCTGGAGGAAGGGGCGCTTTGTAGCTAGCCCTGAAGGGAGGCTGATACTACCACCCCAGGTGACACTCTGGGGAGCCAGGTGAATTTCAGCAAACAAAACTCTGGTTGGCTGGATCAGGTCCCTTTGCTTTTGGGGCTCAAGATGGCAACTCTTTCAATTACGAGGGTAAATAAAGGCCTCTCTGAGGAGGTGACATTAGAGGTAGAAGGCTAAGAGGATGCCAGGTTCACAGATACTGAGTTCCAAGCAGAGACAACAGCAGGTTCAAAGGTCCTGAGGTAAGTGAGAATGTGGTTGGTCCCCAAAGCAGCTGGAGTAGGGAAAGATGTTATTAGGGCAGGAAGGGACCAGAATAGGGAATGTGGAAGTTCCTGAAAGTTTTAAACAGAGGAGTGACATAGGTAATTCTATATCTATAAATTTCCTGGGTGCCCTGAGTAAAACAGATCATGAAGGCAAAAGCAGAAGATGGAAGACTCATACGACACTGTGATATATGTCCCAGTAGGATACCCCGGTGGCTTGAAATTAGATGGTGGCAGAGGATCCATCTGTTCCTTTATTCCTTTTTAATTCCCTCCCTTTCTATCATCCCTCCATTCTTCTATCCCTTATCCTTTCATCCATCCACCCATCCATTCATTTACCTACCTGTCCATCCATCCATCCATCCATCCATCCATCCATCCATCTACCCATCCATTCATCCACCTACCTGTCCATCCATCCAACCATCCATGCTCCCAGCCATCCACCCATTTACTAATCAAACATGGATTGTCCATGAGGAGTCGGCTACATGGCTGAGATTACAAAGATGAATTAAACACAGTTCCCAGCACAAGGCGCTCACAAAGCAGGAGGAGACACATGCCGAAATACAGTGGTCTGAATGCTCCAGTCAAAGTACTTGAGAGCACATGGGAGGTAACTCACTGGGCCTGGAAGTTGGAAAGGCCTCATAGAGGAGGCACCGATGGTTGAGTTAAGTCTTTTGAAGGACAAGGAGCTGTTAGAGAGGAGAGTGTTCCTGACAGGGGAACAACTTGTTGAAGACAAGAAGGTCATCTGAGGATCGTGGTGCGTCCTGGACAAGTGTTGACGTCCGGGCTGTTGAGATTAACTGGTGTGTGAAAGGACACAGTGGGGACAGAGTTTGGATCAATGTGGGAAGAACTGCACTATGTGCTTGCACTGGGCCTGCCCCTCCTTCAGCTCGGCCGGGCCTACCAATGAGCCAAGTAATTAAATTAAGCACCAGCCCTTAAACAAGACGCAGCTGTTTAGCAGATGTTGTCTTCCACCCCCAGATGGAGGTGCATCTCGGCAACCGACACGACATTTCCAGGGTGTCTAATTTGTGAGGCTCGGGAGAGGAAAGATGCTGCCATCATTATTTAATGGCCATCATTCATTACCGCCCCCCCCATCCCCCCAGCGCCACTACGGCATGTCACACATTCTTGTTGGTGTCAGGCTGGAACCAGAGGGGCCTGCTGGCAGGTGGTTTGGGGAGTGTGACCTGCTGGTTCTCACTCAGAAAACAAGAGAAGAAAAGAGAATGGAAAAGTTGCCAATCAGCAGAGTCCCCAAGAAGTTTTATGACAGTGGAAAAATGACTTATCCTGTTATTCATCAAAGTGGCACAAATAATAACTGTTTGCTCTTGAGCTCCTGCTCAGAGCCGGGCGCTGGGCCAGGTCAGACCTCAGGGCCTTTGCTTTCACTGCGGACTGGAAATGCTCTTCCTCTAGAGGCTCCCATGGCTAATTTTTTCATCTGCAGACCCTGGCTTGCATGCCGCCTCTTCACAGAGGCCTTTCCCGCCTAACCGGCATAGGGCAGTGGCCTTCTCCATCTTTCTCTACTCCCTTACCCAACTCTGCTGTCCTTCACCACCCGGTATGTGCACCTTCGTTCAGTCTCCACCTCTCTCCCCTAAGAGTTGAAGTTCCCAGGGCAAGAATTTTTATCTGTTTTATTCATCTTGACCTTCTCAGCACTCAAAAGAATGCTTGACAGAAGACAGAGTTCTATAAATATTTGTTCAATGGGTGGATGAATGACCAGTGGATCTCATTGCACACAGGAGAAAAGTGTCAGGAGATAACGTCACTTTTCCCAAGAGCTGCACAGCTGGCAAGGGCCGAGCTAGAATTTGAATTCGGGTCTGAATCTAAAGCTCTGCCCATTTTATTAAGAGCCTCTCTTCTTGTTCCTTCCCCTACCACTTGCCATCACGTATCTGTCTTGGTGTTTGCTGCCTGTCTCCCCCACTTGAACATCAGCTCCGCTGACAGCAAGGGTCACCTGTTGCAATCTCAGCTGACACCCAGCGCCCGAACAATTACAACACCCTGGAATGTTTCATAAACACATGCTGAACCAAGGAAGGGCTGGGAGGCTGGGGGTCTCTCCACACTTTTGTCTTCTACTTTCCTGACTTTTCCCACATCCATATTTCCTTCATCTGGCAAGGTAGGTCTCATCCAGGTCATTTTACAGATGGAGAAACTGAGACTCAGTCAGAGAAACCACTAGCCTCGCTCAAGGTCATTTGGCTCATGAGTGGAGAGCTGCGCTTAGGCCTCTCCAGAGCTCACCTGTCACATGAAAGAGACGCCCATTGAACATTTGCTGGAGCAGCCCACTTAAGCAACAGCTACCTGGCCAGTCCACTCACAACCCGGCAAGGTCCGCCCTTCCCCTCAAGGTCAGCAGTGCAGGACCAATGTGAAACTCACCCTTAATTGGCAATTCCCCAGTTTTGTCATTTGAGTGAAAACTTTGATGTTATTTTAACCTAAATCCCCTGTCGACTTCAACGGCAGCTTTGAATCCATGAGGAAGGTCAGAATTGGGTTTTTCTTTCTTTCTTTTTTTTTTTTTGGCGGTGGCATGGGCGCCCAATGGGAGTGACATTGGCATACTGATTATCATCAGGGCCCTTTGAACGTGCTTTTAGCCGTTAGTGACTCTGCAACAAAGGATCCTTTCTGTTCACAAATTCGGGGCCTAACCAAGTAGGGCTGCAGTCGGCTCCTGCAGGCTCTGCACTTCCCCAGCAGTGACATGAAGCCACGTTGCCTAAGGAACTGGAAAGAGCAGGATGCCATCCACGGGCACCCTGTGCGACTGAAACATAGTGTCTGGGTTTGGAAGAAACAACCCTGGAGTCACTTAGGCAATAGGGGTGGGAGCCCAGGGAGGGCTCTGGTGACAAAGGCATGGCCACGCTGCCGTCCGGGGAGGTTGGATCCTGCTAACAGGAGGCTCCTGGTGCTGAGAATCTATTAACAAGACGGTCACTCAACTCTGGAAAGTCCCAGTATTGCCTGGGGAGCATTAGACACACCCAGGACCCAGCACCCCACACTGGTCCACTTAGTTTCAAATCCTGGGGACACAACTGGGCTTCAGATTTTTCAAGTGTCCCCAAATACCTTTAATATGCAACTGGAGCTCTCTCTGTAGCGCTAGTCAAAGAGGAGACCAGGGGGAAAAAAGCTGTGGGGGAGGCAGAGGGATGATAGGAAGTCCTCTGGGGATGTGTGGCGAAGGAACCTAAGAGAAAACAGGGTTTTTAAAGGAAATCCTCAAACTAAAGAAAAGTAGAAAGAACAGTATCATGATCACAGGCCTGTCAGCAGTTGCATCAGTTATCAACATGAGTCCCCCTGTGTGGGGGGCAAGGAGGCGACCTGCTCCAGTTTCCCTGGCAACCCCCTGCGAAGCTCACAGTGCTCACCAGTGATTCCACCATCACAGACCTCTGGCAGGACCACAATGCCCATGCTGAGCTCTTAGGGCAGGACAGGTTTTATGACACTGGGACTGTTATATCAAGGGAAAAAATATTTAAAAATAAATCCCCACCTATTTGGACTCATCTTCCCCTGATTCTCATGTTTGGGGACAAGACCTTGGGACACAGACAAACAGGCTCAAGGAAAGCAGGGGGCTAGTCTGAAAACACCCAGCGGGTAGCAGGTGGGGAGATGTCTCCACAAGGCTTATTGACAGAGGTCACTGAGCACCTAGCACGAACTCTGAGGTTAACTGGAGCCAAGGCTACAACATGCAGGGAAGGGAAGGGAGGAATTCTGACCAGGCCTCAGGGGTGCAGTTTGGCCCTGGAAAAACCACTGCGGATGCAGAGCTCTGGGTACTGCCTTTAGTTCCTGCTCCCCTCAGCAGCAGTGGTCAGCTGAGCTTCTGCTCCTTCTCTCTGCTCCTTCTCTCCCGGCGCTCTGGCTCACTCATGGCCCCTCTGCTTTCGCACTGTCTTGGCATTTTCTCATCTGTGTCGGGTCTTTCTGCTGTCATTGTCCCAACTCTCTGAGATTAAATTCTAACTGGTGGTCCCTGATTGGTTTAGTCAGTTGCACTCAGTCCTACTGGGTGGAGCTTTTGCGTCAGACTATTTCATTGGCTACTGACTAGCCTATGGATTGGCATCCTTTGGGTCAGGTGACTTCTCTGGCCCAGTTAGCTGTTGGATAGTTGTGCTGGACACAGGTAAGGAAGATAAGGTCTGCTGTAGTCATGGTTACTGAAATAGGAATAGCAGTTGTTGCAGAGGATGTTTAAGCTGTAAGCTAATCAATGGAGCACTTACAGCGCAGTATTTCATGAGGGCTCAACAATTACTATTGTCGTTATTTCTGGTTGTACAGTTCACCTATGTTAGATTAGGTGGCTTAAAGGCAGGTTTTCAGTCAACTTCCCAAAATTCCGAGATAGCTTTTCAGTCCCATCTGAAAGTGGAGGCAAGGAGAAGTTATGACTTAACCAGGGGTCCCTCAGCTAGTAGGAGTGAAGCCGGGATTCAAACACGTCTGTCTCTAGAAACATCTCTTGGAATCACTGTGCCCCCTGGCAGGGCGCCTGTGTGTAAATACCCACTGTGGGCTACTTCCCCAGTGAGGCTGTGGGCAGAATCCTTCCAGGAGGCATAGTGCACTCCCTGCCCCAATCCCCGACCCCCCTAGCTCTCTCTACCCTCCCAGGGGACAAATGCCTAGTTTCTTAATTGCAGTCTGCTCAAGTGGGGACTGTGTCCCTCACCAATTCTGGTCTGACAAGGCCATTCCTATCCCTTGTCTGATGTGGTTCTCAACACCATAGCAGAGAGGGATTATTCCTCCCAGTTGACAGATGCAGAAACTGAGATCTGCTAAAACGATGGAACCAGGATTTGAACCCAGGTCTGTCTCCTTGTCCCCTCTGCTTCCCACTTTGAAGGACAAATTGAACCCGAAGGGATCTGGGAGCCATCCTATGTTCTCAGACCGGGTGAAGTAAAGGCAAGAAGAAGCTGGAGTCAAAACAGAGAGTCCCAGGGCTGGGAGACAGCTATTTAACTGAACCTAGAGAGGCCAGGAGGTCACTGGGCCTGTCCCTAACCACTGCTTAGCTGTGTTGCCAGGACTGAAAGCTCTCCAGGGTGTAAAGGAAACACAATGACATGAACTTGCTATGCCAGTTTAATGGCATGAAAGATGCCTGCCTGACTCTGGGTCTTGATGCAGGTACCCCAACTTAAGGGTTGAGGGTTGCAGGGAGGAAAGGGGGTTATCTGCTGGCTGTCGGCTCAGAGTTGCATCTTCTAACACATACCAGGCATAGACCTTGCCCCTGCCCCCAAGGTGGCTGCCCATCAGCATTCCCTGGCCCTCACGTATGTGGCTGTCTCCGCACATCCTTGCAATCCGACAAAGAATTGAATCTCTACCTTGTCCTTACTTACTGTGTGGCCTGGGACAAGCCACTTGACCTCTCTGGGCTTCTGTTTCCTCATGTGTGATCTGTTCTGATTGGGCTACTGTGAAGATTCAGCCAGCTATGTTCACATAGTGCTCAGCGCAGTGTCTGGTGTGTGGTGAATGCTATTATTGTTCCAGGCATTAAAATCCCGTTGCTGTTGGCATGGGAATGATGAAAAGATTTACCTCTTAGGAACATAAAAAAAATTAAAAGGAAAGGTTATTATGGTGACAATGTGGAGGATATATCAATAGGGACAAGATTGGAAACGAAACATGTCCATTAGGAATGTTTTTGGCAGTTGGTAGAAAAACTCCAACAGTGGAACAGATTTCTAGTTGTTTTTCAGTATCTGCTCTCCCCTCCTTTCTTAGTCAATAGAATCCCTAATATTTAGCTGGGCACATGGCAGTTTGGAATGAAGATTACCGTTGTAAGCTTCCTTTCCATGTCATAGGTATGACCACGTGAGTTTTTGCTAATGAGAAATGTTCTTTTGTGACTTCTAGAAAATGTCTTAAAAGGGAAGGTATACGCCTTATTCCTCTCTTCCTCCTTGCTGCCTGGGATTTGAGATGGGATGACTGGATCTCAAGCAGCAATCATGAGCTGTGTGGTGAACTATAGATGACTGTCCATTTTTTGACTCTCTTTCCTTCAAGAGACAGAGTCTATTTGGAAGAATATGTTTCTTCTCTACATTAATCTGGGCTGGCCTGTGACTTCTTAGATAAACAGCATATACAGAAAATGCCAATTCTGGGCCTAGCCTTTAAGAAGACTGACAGCTCTGTCATGGTGTTTGGATCCATGAACTGCCATGGAAAGTTTAAGGCGTGCTGCTGGAGAGGTCACCTAGAAAGGCCCTGAGACTACAGGGAGAGGGAAAGAGAGCCAGCTGAGCTCAGCGTCCCACTGTCCCCACCAGAGCACCAGGCATCTCAGTAAGACTTCCCTGGCCCTTTGGATGAGCCCACCCATGTGCTGAACACAGAGTCACCCATCAGTGCCCACGGATCAGAAGATCCACCTCACTGAGCCCTGCCTAAATGTCTGCAAAACTGTAGAACATAATAAAACAGTGGCTGTTTCCGGGTTGTTTGTTATGTAACAATAAATAATCAGAACCAATCATGAGATAGAAGCTCTTTTGGGGGATGGTGCAACCACAATATCAACCCTAGTCTGGCCACTTCCAGATTTCATTAAAGCAAACTGCAATTTTTTAAAAGTCAACTCTTGATTTAGAGATTGTGCAAGGCCTCAGTTTCCGCTCAGGTGTTAAAGAGAGTGTTAATTTTGCCCTATTACTTCCCAAAGTCCCTGAGAAGCCAGAGCAATAATCAAGAATGTACTATCAAGAGTGCTTGCATCTGAAACAGCCCCAGAGTGACATGCTCAAGCTGTTATGATAGAGTTAATGTGTTCATAATAGGTGTCAACTTGTCACTGGTCAATCGCATCAGATTTTGAAATCAGACACGTTTGGGCTCGAGGCTCAACTCTGCCACTTCTAATGTGACGAATGGAGCCAGTCACTGAACCTTTCTCAGACTTAGTTTCTTCATCAATAAAACAGATGATGCCATGTCTCTGGTGGTCTGTGTGAGGATTAAATGAAATGAGAAGCAAACATCTCTCTGATAAAAATTGAGATTCTCCTATGGTTCTAGACCAGGTCCACCCCTGATACCAGTGGGCCCTGGGGCCCACTCACCACCCAAAATCTAAATATTTTAGAAGTTGTCTTTCAAACGTCCCGTCCTTCTCCTTGATGCACAGAACTTCCCGACAGCCAGGTAGGCCAGTTGGACTCCTCAGGCCTCGGCACTGGAATGTAGAGTGGTGTGGAGAGCAGGGCTGTCCCCATCACTTGACCCCACTGCTTGCCTCCCCTTCTCATCCCCATGCTATGCAGATCCCACATGCATGTGCACAGAAAACCCAGGCTGCCTGTCCAAGTGCCACTCACCACCATGCCCGCATGCCCTCTGGCTCCACCCTGGGCCTAGTGTTCCAGAGCACAAATTGGCATGGGACCCCTAGTCCTGCAGGTCCTTGGGAGGGGACTCGGGGTCTGGGGAAGCTGGAATATGTCTAGACAGAATGAAGACTTGGGAGGGTATGTCTATGACCACATGCAGCTGGAGAACAGCCAAAAAGAGACTCTTTAAAGTGTGGAGACCGGGGCAGGGTCTGCATCCCCCATGCCCACATTGCTTGAGTTAAGGGGTGGGCAAGCTCAGGCCTGTACTTGAGGGAGCCGTTATGTCAGTGAATGAGTCAGACACCATCCGCGACCCCAGAAGGTAGGAGACCCATTCCTTAGGTCTCACCTGTATCTATAAGATGAGGTTTGCTGATATGAGATCTTGGCCAAGTCTGTGTTGAAGAATGGGATGGGGACTTAGGGAATGTCAACATGAATCTCCTAGAGGCCAGGAGATCAGAAGGGAAGGGAGAAGGTTTAAGACATGAGTGGTCAACCAAGCCTGGCAGAGCAGGAAGGGCCTCTGCCAACTGGTCCAGGCCATTCATCGTCTTTAGCAGTCACGACAGCCTGACTTCCTGTCACATGGAAGAAAATCCTGCAAAGCCTGGCTCACTTGACCTCTAGGTTCACCTGACCTCTGGGCCTCTCCAGTCCCCAGCCCTCCCCGCAAGTTCTTACTCAGCTCCAGCTCCTGACCTTCCTTGTGTTTATGAAATACACAAAGTCCTTCCTCCACCACAGTGCCTTTGCCCTTGCTGCTCCCTCTGCCTGAAGCCCCCAGATCTCTGTATGGGTGCCAATGTATCAGATGGGATTAATTCAGCTACTTGATAAATGCTGAGTATTTTCAGTGTGACAGACACTCACTGATACCCTTTTGGGACTAGCTGTCTTCATAATGTCACCATTTTACATCGTTCCTGGCACAGGCAGAAGTGGTAAAGCAGATTGATTAAGAGGCCACACTCGGAACCCAACAGAGTCCAATCTGATCCCCACCATCTACTGGGCACTATCTTCCCCCTGAATAGATCATTCTTCCTCTATTTTCCTACCAGTAAAAGGGGATGAAAAGGAAATCTATCTCCCCGGTGTGTTGTGTGATTAGATGAGCCAGCAAGCTCATTTAGAATCAAGCAGTACGTCTGTGTTCGCCATTATTTTAACACTTGTTATCTGAAATTATCTTGTCTATTTCTTTACTTGTTTATTGTCTCCCCCTCTCTCTCTGAAAGGCAGATTCCCTGCAGCAGTCTCCTTGTCTGCCCTGCTTCCCTCTCCTCCCGAGGGGCGAGGACAAACGAATTCCAGGGAGGACCTGGCGCAGGGCTGAGCCTGTCCAGCCGACCTCTCCCTGTGCAGATGGGGAAACCGAGGCTGGGATGGAGTGACAAAGGGCGAGGAGGCCCAGCCGCTCGCAGGTGGTCCAGCGCCACTCCGCCGTTTCCGCCGCGCCCGCGGGGGTTTTGTTCCCGGCGCGTTTGATTTGCAAGGCCCCGCAGAGGCGACGGCGGAAAAGCGACCGGCCGCCCGCGTCAGCTGCGGCTCGGTCCTCACCGTCCCCGGTGCGCGAACAAAGGCGTTTTGCATGAAAACAGGAACTCCGTTTGCTGAAAGAGCCCGTTTGGGGGTGCCGCGAGCGCTCCAGCGCCCCACCGCCCAGCTGTGCGCCCCTCCCCGGGCGCGGAGGGGAGCGTGGAGGGAGGGAGCACTGGCCCCCTCGCGGCCCGCTCGCGACGGTCCCCTCCCCGCCGCGGAAGCGGCCGTCTGGGCGGCGCGCGCTTCTGCCGACTCATCAGGACTATTTGCGGAGGCGCGAAAGCAGGGCGCCCCCTCCCGGCGCGAAGGGAAGGAGCCTGGACCCGGGGCGAGCGTGTCAAAGCTTCTCCGGGCAAAGCAGCGTCCGCAGGGGCCGCGCACCAGCACGCACTTAGGGGCTCCGTGGACTGGGGCTCCGCTGCCCTTGTCCAATGCCTTTTCTCAGCCGCCTCTCTTGAAAACTGCCCCCCGCAGTCCTCGGAGGCAGAATCAGCGAAGTGGTTGGGCAAGGGTTCAGGAGCCGGGAAAACCTACTTTCCGGTTCTGCTCCCCACTTTCGGACTCTGAGGCCATCAGCTAGCTACTCTGCTGCTCGAGCCCTCCACTTTCTCATCTGTCAAATGGGAAAGCAAGGGGAGCTTATCAGGTACATAGTTTGGTTATGTCACAAGTCAGGTGCTTAATTCATCCTTACAATTTCTTCTCAGGCGTGGAACAGGCTCAAGATAGGAAAGGGTGTTTTCAAGGTCACAGGGGTCAAGTGCAAAGCCTCTAGGTCTCCTGATTAGGATAGTTTATCTTCAGCAGCCTGAAGAACGAGTGCCCCAAATGGTTTTCCAGAGCTGGGTACACATGAGGGGCAAGGAGATTTAGGTCATCTTTCCTGTTTTCCCCGGCTTTCCCTGACCCCGCAAGGTGCACAAATTCCTCCCCCCTCCCCCCTGAAACAGCTGCACTACCTGGGATGGGAAGAGTAATGGCTGACTGGTCCAGTGTCTGGAATGGGGTTCTTGGATGAGATCCCCCGTTCTCCCTGAGACCTTTTCTTTTCTCTTTTTTATTTTTTTTCATACGGAAAGCAGAGCCCTTTCTGTAGGAGCCTGCCTACCGTTGAGGGCAGACCATAATTTCTCTGCAGGTCCTGTCCTGGAAGGAAGCTTCACGCTGCCCTCCAGTGGTAAGCGGGGCCGTGCTGGCTCAGGAGAAGCTGACAAACAAGGGAGCCAGAGAAACACGTCGGTGGTGGGGGATGTCTGCAGCAGACGAAGCAAATGCTACCTCTGCTATCTGTGGTCCTTCTGGATCTTAGGAATCTTGGGAATAGAGAATAATAGGCTGACTTTGAAAGGCACAGGAGTTTATTTTTTCTGCTTTCATTTATTTTTTTAATAGATAACACCACTGCATGAATCAAAAGATAAAAAAGGTGGTCGATGGCTAACAGGCACATGAAATTATTTTCCTACTCGCTGGCTGTCAGGAAAATGCAAATTAAAACAACAGTGAGACATCACCTTACACCTGAGAGACTGGCTGTTATTCAAAAGTCTGGAAACAACAAATGCTGGTGAGGATGTGGAGAAAAGGGAACACTTTTGCACTGTTGGTGGGAGTGCAAATTGATACAACCCCTATGGAGAACAGTTTGGAGAGTCCTCAAAAAACTGAAGATGGAAATCCCATATGATCCCATCATTCCAATTCTGGGCATCTCCCCAAAAGATACAAAAGCACCCCTCCCCAGAGATGTATTATCCCCATGTTTATTGTAGCCTATTCACAATAGCTAAGAACTGGAAACTACCTAAGTGCCCAACATCAGATGAATGGATAAAAGAGATGTGGTGCATAGACACAATGGAACACTACACAGCCCTTAGAGAGATGAAACCCTGTCTTTTGAACCAACATGGGTGGAACTAGAGGGGATTATGCTAAGTGAAACAAGACAAAAGAAGAAAGATAGATACCAGATGACCTCATTTATAGGTGGAATGTGAATAGACAAAACAAAGGAGCAGATGAAACATAACCAACCCTGAAACATTTGCAACAGACCTGAGGTCACCAGTAGGGAATGGGGCAGGCGGGGGCAAATGGTGGTGGAGCCCACTGGACAATGGGGAAGAACACTTGGTGATTTGGTGGAGGGCACAGTGTGTTGAAATATATCTAAGAAATGAGGAACCTATACATAGGAAATTATTTTAATGTGTAGAATAATTGCTACAATAAAAAATAAACTAAAAAAAAAAATGGTAGCATGAGAAGGAAGTCTCCCTTTCTCTCTTAATCCCCAGCCAACCAGTTCCCCTTCCTAGAGGTTAGGGAATCATGTGTTTATCATGTTTCTTGTGTGTCCTCTAGCAGGAAGTCTATGCAAATACAAATATTTTGTAGGATCTGTAGCTTCTGTTATATACTCTTCTGCATCTTGCTACTTCACTTACAAAAGCATCATGGACTTGGTTCCATATTGATTCAACTACAGCTGCCTTGCCATTTTGAATGATTGTGTAATATTCCATCGTATGAATCTCCTGTAATTATTTGATTAGCTTTCTGTTGGTGAGTCTTTAGATTACTTCTAATCTTTTGCAATCACAATGGTACAACAAATAACCTTGTACATATACTGTTATATCTAGATTCCAGTGAATGGCTTAGTTATTGCTGTACAATGAACATAAAGCTTTGTTATTGCTCATATGGATTACTGACGACCCTGCAAATCTGGGCCAGGCTGGGCTGATTTTGCCTAGGTGCCTGAGTCTGGATTAATGTGCCTGCCACCTGGGGGCTGGTTTGTCTAGGAAGGGTGGGTACAGTAGTATGTCTGCCAGTTGACTGGTTATCAGCTGGGGTAAGACTAGGCTGACCATGTTTCCTAGAGACAAAAATGGGACATTGAGATGGCAAAAAATGGGATGGGGTTATGCGCCGTGCCTAAGGGGAGAGAAGAGGGTAATGCAATCCAAACAGGAGCAGAGCAACCAGGCCAGCAACAAGTAAGTCCATGCAGTGCTACTCACAGAGTAACAACATGTGGTCTGGTGGGAGGTCATACAAACGGCCAGGGCTGGGGCACAGAATTTTGGCATCTTAGGCGAGATTCAAATTTGTCACCCCTAAAAGTCCTGCTCTAAATGCCCTGCCTAACACATGTTGCTTTAACTATCCCAGTGCCAGAAATGCTCAATAACTCCCACTGTGTCAGAGACAACTCCGTAGTACTTAGCCACAGTTCAATAGCCCTGCAGTGTTCTGCTCCCTTTGAAGAACAGGAGCATGTGGGGTGGGGGAATCCTCTTCCTGTGGCTCCTGTTTCCTCACAGCCAGTGGGAATTGCAGTATCAGCCTCAGCCCGTTGCAGTCAGCACTGGCAAGGGCCATCTTTAATGCAGAGCAAAAGGGGCAGCTGCTTTGGGGCCCCTCAACAGACTGGGTCTGGGGCAACTCAGCTGCCCCTTGTGCCCCATGTTAAAGATGGCCCTGGTTTATTAAACAGGGGAGAGAATTGACATTTTTATTAAAACAATGAGATGGGCGGGGAAATGAAAAAAATAAGTGGTATGTGTGATCAGCCTAAATAGAAAGGTTGCTTGGGCCCTCTGTCAGCAACATGAAAGGCTTCTTAAGATTCCATGCCAGGCATCACCTCCCAAAACATGCGAAAGTTCCAAGCAAGTCACTGAGTAGCTCAGATTCATGAGATGGGGAAATGGAAAACACTTCTCAAAGGGAAGCTCAGCAAAGCCACATTGCAAAGAGTGTGATAGCTACTTAACTACTTTAACTACAGTTAAAGCAAATTTTTACTTCATATTTTGATAATGAGATACACGGAAAAGTTGTAAAACCAACGCAGAGAGTTCCTACATATCCCTGCACCCAGTTCCCCTACTGTTAGCATCTTCCACGACTGTGTTACCTTTGTCAAAGCTAAAGAACCAAGAGTAATACATCATTACTAAGTAGACGCCATAGTTTATTCAGATGTCTCTTTTTCTGCTCCAGGATCCCATCCAGGATACCAGATTACGTTTAATCATCATCTCTCCTTAGACTCCTTGGCTGTGACAGTTTCTCAGACGTTCTTCATTTTTGATGACGTTGGCAGATTTGAGGAGCGTTGGTCAAATCGCCTGTAGCCAGTCCCTTAATTTGAGTTTGTCGGGTATTTTTCTCATGATTAGACTGGAGTTATGGCTTTTGAGGAAGAAAATCACAGAGGTGAAGTGTCGTTCTCAACACATTGTATCAACAGAACATCCTGTCAACATCACTTGCTAGTGATGTCGGCCATGGCCACCTAGTGAAGGCTGTATTCGCCAGAGTTCTGCGCTGGGATGTCACTCTTTCCCCGCTGTCCTTGTTCGCGGGAAGAAAGCCACTCTGCTTAAGCGGGTGGGGAGTTATTTTCCACATCCTTGAAGGGGCAGTATCTATAAAAGTTACTTGGAATTCTTCTATTATTCATTTATTCAACCATTTAGTATATCAATATGATCTCATGGCTACTTACTTTATTCTTTTTTGTCATTATTGAATATATTGTTTGTCGTGTTGCTCAAATTGTTCCAGTTTTGGCTCCTGTGTCCCTTTGACATATCTTCATTGTTTTCTTGTTTTCATTTGTTCCTTGTTTCTGGAACAATAAGATGCTCCACCTGGTATATTTCCTTCTCCAGCGCTGGTATCAGTCATTTCTCCTCGAAGCTCCTTTTATTGGAAAATGGTGCTAGAACCAAGATCTGCGCGCTGGCTGCTTGTTGTTACTGTGACCTCTCTTAGTGGACAGAGCAATCTATTCATGTGTACTAGTCTACAGGTACACATAACTGTGATTATTTCTGTAATTATATGTTAGTATCGATATTAGGCTAAACGCAAGTTCATGCTGATGACTCCAACTGGATTAGATATACATTATTCCTTCTATCCTTTCCCCTTGCTTTTGTATATCCTCCCACTTTTATAGCAAGAAGCCTGGCTCCCGCCATTCACTGTCCATTACTGAATTATCTAGGACTGCTACACATGGGCAGGAGTTTCAGAACAGTCAACCCATACTCCTAGGAGATGTAATGACTGACTACGTGGTGGCACTTACGAGCAGGTCTGTAGTTTTATTTTTTCCAGTTCTAAAGTTGTTTCGGTTCCTTCATACTTCAGAGAGATTATGTTCTGTGTTTGTAACATAGATTCTTTTATGCCATCTGCATACATTAAGATTCACTCCATATACTGTATACTTCAAGGAGTTTGGACCGATGGACAGTCAAGTACCACTCCAGTGTCACACAGAACAATTTCAGAGGCCTAAAATATCTACTGCTATACCTAACCAACCATCCCTTTTCTCCAAGTCCCCAGCAGCCACTGCTCTGTTTTCACCTCTATAGTTCTACCTGTTTCTTAATCATCTAAATGAAATCAGTGTTGTAACCTTTTGAGACTGGCTTCTTTCACCCAGCAACATGCATTTAAGATTTATCCATTCTGTTGGGTGGGTTAACAACTCGCTTCTCTTGATGACTGAATACTATGCTATAGTATGGAGGTAACTCTGTTTATCCATCTGTTAAAGTCCATCTTTGTTGCTTCCAGCTTTACTAGGAATATAAAGCTGCTGTAAATATCTGTGCATGGGGTTTCATGAGGACATACTGTTCTGATCAGTGGGTAACTGAGAAGCACAATTGCTGAGTCATATGGTAGATGGAAGATTAACTGCCCAACTGTTTTGTAAAGTAACTGCCATGTTTCATTCCCATCAACAGTGAATGGGAGTTTCTGTTCCTCATTTTCAACACTTGGTTATACCAGCTTTGCGGAATTTGAATAGTGCTTCACCATTTTAGTGTGCATTCCTTAATGCAAACTGATGCCGAGAATCTCCACATAAGCTTATCTGTCTCTTGTATGTATAGCTCCTTTGACGAGGTGTCTGTTCACATCCTTTGCCTATTTTAAATTGCGTTATTTGATTTCTTATTGCTGAGTTTTAGAAGTGCTTTGATTATTCTGGATACGATCTTTTATCAGATATGTGATTTGCAGATATTTCCTCCCAGTCTGTGGCCTGTCTTTCCAGCCTCTTAAAAGTGACATTTAACAGGATAAAAGTCGAACAAAGTCCAATTTGCCAATTTTTCTTTCGTGGAAATGCATTTTTTGTGGTATTACATTAAAAAAATTACCAAACTCAAAGTCAAGCAGATTTTCTCCTGTTTTCTTCTGCAGTTGCATTGCTCTGTGCTTTACATTTAGATCTATGGTCAATTTTCAGTTTATCTGAGATCCTTTTCACATGAGATATAAGGTCTAAGTTGAGAATTCTTTTTCTTTTTTGCTCATGGACATCTAATTGTGCCAGCCCTCATTGTTAATAGACTGTCTTCTCCCCATATAATTTGAGTCTTTTAAAACTTACTAAGACTGGTTTTGCAGCCCAATGTATGGTATTCCATGAGCCGCTTTAACATATTCTTATTATTATTTCAAATTCCCTGTCTGATCATTCCAAGCTTAGTGTTACATCTGAGTCTGCTTCTGATCATTGTTTTGTCTTTTCAATCTCTATTCCATCTTTTTCAGCCTTTATTTTCTCTTGCTTCTTAGTATGTGTGGTTGGCTGAATAACGAATCTTGAGATGGGAAGGTTATCCTGGAGTATCCCAGTGATCTCTAAATGTAACCAACCATTGTATCCTCAAGGAGGGAGACTGGGGGAGATTTGACACACAGAAGTGAACATGATGTGACCTCAGAGACAGTGATGGGAGTGATTCAGCCATCCGCCAAGGAATGCTGGCAGCCACCAGAAGCCAGCTGGAAGAGTCAAGGAAGAAGCCTTCTGCAGAAACTTCAGAGGGAGTTCAGTCTGCTAGCGCTTTGATTTCAGCCCAGAGATAGTGATTTTGGGTTTCTGGCCTCTAGAACCATAAGTGAATACATTTCTATTATTTTAAACCATCAAGCTTGTGGTAATTTGTTACAGGAGCCCCAGGAAATGAATAGAGCATATCTTGCAATATTTTTTAAGCTGGACATGCTGTATAGGATAATAAATACTGAAGGGTGAAGACCTTTGGTGTGAGGATTGATGTTACTCTTGCTCGAAATTGTGCTGCATTTGATGCTGCTGTAGCTCTAGACACTGGGGGCTCCAAGTCCTTTATGCTCTCATTTTCTCCTGTTCACTGTGGAGCTGCCCTGCAACCTGTCCTCGAGGAGACTCCATCTTGCAGCAATCTCTGCTGTAATCCTTTTACAATACTGGACCCTGACTGGTGGTAGTGTGGCTGGATGGAGGGCATTCTCTCATCTTCTAATTAAGTCTCAGGCTTTCTGCGGGCTTGCCTCTGATCTCAGGGTGTGGTCTTTGAAAGTGTTTCTGTTCCTCTTCTCAGGGATAGTAGATCCCCGCCTCTGGCCCTTTCCTTGTGTACAACATCCCAGCCTATTTCCTCTGTTGTCAAAGGCTTTTACACATTTCCACTTCCTGAAGTGAAATGCAAAGTCTGGACAGGACTGAAGTGAGGCCCAGTTCCTTCTGCCTTAGTTGGGGGTGCTGTCTCAGAACTGCTCTCTGATAGAGTCCTTTCCACTGGAGAAGGAAGGGAAGGGTCTGGGAGGGCTTTGCCAAGACTCCCCCTTGCCTCTCCCTTCCAGAATAATGTGGGAGTCTTCTAATTTCTTCCACTAGAATCAGGGAAGGTTCCTGGAGAAAGAGTCTGCAAACTATGAGGCCTCTCCACACCCATGACTGGGGTCCCCAGAAGCTTCTCATTCCTCTGTTAGCCCACACTCAGCAGTCCATCAGAATTAGTCATTCTGATGGTGCTCCTACCGACTTAGGCCCTGCTACAGCTGAGCCCTTCTGAGGTGACATCTCTTTGCATGCACCCGACTGACTCCCCAGAGTTTTGGGTGGCAGTTGGTTTCACAACCTCAGTTCTCTGCCATCAGACTTTTCAGGAAAAGTCATTGATGTTCATTTTTCCCAACTTTTCCTGTAATGACAGGCGTAATCCTTTCAAACTCTTTACTGATCAGAGTTGAAACCAGAAGTTCTTATTGTGGTCATTTTTTATATCAATCTTCCATGACAAATAAGAAATATGAAGGATCACAAAACCATAGGACCAGAAACTTGGAATCATAAAGAGGCTGACACAGAGTTGCAGAGTTTTGCAACTGGGGAATCATAAATTTCAAGCATAAAACTTCCTCAGATAGAAAATCTCCAGGGGCTCGCCACTGCTTACAGGATGACGCGACATAAAGTGTTTTTCATTATCTGGTCTCTTCTACCTCTCCAGCCTCAGTTCTTACCACCTAACTCACCTCCCACCACACCCTGCCCCCACTCCCACTCCCCCCTGGAAAAGAAACTCTATGTCAGACTCTGGATTCCAGCCATTGAGTCCCTGATGTACCTTGAACATTGCCGAGAATATGGGAAATCCTCAACAAACATTTGTTCATCTAATTAGTGAATGATTATAAAGTTCTTAGCACGCAGATAGCACGCAGAAGTGGTAACAGTGCCCAGTCCGCATCATGCTCCTGATTTGTCTGAGACTCTTCCAAGCATTTCCCGTGTACTGATTTATTTTCATAACCTCACGTAGTAGTTATTACTATCATTCCTATTTTACAGATGAAAAACTGAGGCACAGAGAGGTTAGCAAGTTGCCTGCCGTTCCCAGGTGGCAAGTGTCAGAGCTGGGATTCAAACTCAGGGAAACCCGATGCAGTCAGTTTGGAGCTCTCATGGTGCTAATGTGAAACGCTTTGCACAAGAGAGCTCTGTCTCATGATAACCACCATTTAGCCCATGAAGACATGGAGCCCCAGAGAAGTTAGGCAAGTTCTTCAAGGTCACATAATAGCCAGTGAAAGCTGAAATTAAAGTTAAAACCAACTCTTTCCTGTTCTCAGAATGGCTTCTGGACCGCCTGTTGAGGAAAGGAAAGCCTTTGCTGCCCTGTCAATCTGTCAGACGCCTGCTTTTCCTTCAAGACCTAGTTCATGGGTCCCTGCTGCTCTGACATTTTCTCAGGCCTCTCCCTCACCCTACCTGGCCCTTCCTCGTTGAGCCTCCTCATTCCTCCCCTGCCCTCAAGTGGTCTGGGACTCAAATCGTGGCTCTGCTAAATAACCTGAATGTACTAAACTAATTGTACATGTGACTATCTTAGCTTGATTTATTTCCAAAACAGTGCAAAATGGTGTTAAGAAAGCATATCCTCAATAGGGTTCGATGAGATAGGCACAATTGGTGTGACCCAGTGGAGTAGCTGTTACGTCAATCACCTCTGAAGGAGCTCAGGCCACATGCCCCTGGCTTTGTGTCCCAGGTTGGTTGGCGGGTCGGGGGTGGGGGTGGGGGTGTGAGCAGCTAGTGTGGTAAACAAAATAAATAATAATATAAAATGCCTCTCCCTCCTCTCTCTTCCTGCCAGCCTACTTGCCTTCATTCCTACCTGCACCTTTCCTTTAAGAAAAAAAGAAAAGAAATAGGCACGATTCTTAGCCGAGTGCTTGCTGAAACACCGTGCTGTGTTATGATCATCTGTTCAAGCGTCTGTCTCCATCACTTGACCTGAGGGCAGGAGCTGATTCTGATCTACCTTTTTGCCACTGGCACACAGCGTGGCCAAGAAATCGGCACTAAATAAATGTGAAATAAGTGAATGAAAAAGAAATAAACAAAACATAGAATCCCAGTATCAGAATTTCATACATAAAATATAAGAAACTTTATATTGCTGCCCAGCTCAAACACACACACACACACACACACTCTGAATGTTTCAAGACAAGGAATGATACTATCCCTTGCTGTATAGGAAAAATTCTTTTTTTTCTCTTTTCCCTTGCTTCTCAGCATGGTGATAGATTAAATAATGGATTTTAAGATTGGAAGGCTCTCCTGGGTCCTCCCCTCCCCTCCCTCCCCTCCCCTCCCTGCTCTTTTTTCTCTTCTATGAAAAATGTCTAGTTTAGGTTGATTGAATTGATTTCATGACTCATGATTGTGGTCTGTTTAGAAAAACACTTCTCTAATCCAGCTGCTCAGCCAGACTCTTCCTCCAGCATCCCTGACCTGAGTCTTACAGGTCTAGTGAAGGGAGTTCCCCTCAGAAGGTAAGAAGTTTCGTTGTTGGACAGCATTCGTTGTTAGAAAGTTCTTCTTTCTCTTAAGCTGAAACAAGCCTCCATCATTTCCCCATTTGATTTACTGGTCGTTCTCCAGCACGTGGCTCAATCTGCCTGGTTTCACTCTCTTCCCCCTGCTCCCACCCGTGTACCCCGCCTGAGTGCACAGAGCCTAAAACCACATCAAAGCCACTCCTTGGGGTGAAGCCCTCGATGATCATTGCTTTTACTTGCTTTCATGGGAGGCAGAGTCACCGAGCCATCCACGTGAGAGGCTGAACGGGAACTGATATGTTTGTTGGGAAGGGTGTGGAAGGGTCATGGGAGATATGAGAACATCAGGGACCCAGATGCAACAGAGGGGTCCACTGACGGGCCTCAGCCCTGGCACGCAGCAGCCACAGGGCCTCCTTCCCTGCCTGCGAGATCCGGAGTCTTTGCCTGCCCTCACATGGGAAGGCCCGTCATTACCCGGGCCTGGTACAACCTGGGAGTGCAAGATCCTGTGTTCAGAAATGAAGTGTTTCAACACAGTGACAGCAGAGCAGTAAATCAAGTGTGAGTTCTTCTTAGGGCGGGGCCTGAAGCCCAAGATGCAGCCCTGGCACTGTGCCCAGAGCAGGCTCAGCAGATGTACCAGATGTGTGAGCGAGGCCTGGGCTGGGAATCTGGGTACAAGGAATAATGCCAGGCCAGGAATAGTCAAGAGAGAGGTCCTCACATGTCTGGCTGTGGAATCTGAGGCCCAGAGAGCTGGCCCAAGGTCACCCTGTGAGTTGGGAGCAGTCATATCACAATCCAGCTGGGACCGCCCCCAACTTTCTCTCCACCCTTTCCGGAGTGGGTCTCATTTTCTACGGAGTCTTTAGACACCTTTCACATGTTGACGGTTGCAAACGTCTATCCCCCTTCTCGCCATCCCCATCTCTCTGCCTCTAGACTCTTGTGACCAGCTGTCCACAGCTGCCTTGGCCTCTAGCACTTTCCTCTCCCCCCGCCCCCGCTTTCTCCCTCCTCCCACTAACTCATCCCTTCCCAGGTCTCCAATGTGCCAGCGTTTGATCTGCAAATTAGGTCCTGCCACACCTCTGTTCTCAGCCCACTGCTGCATTACACACAGATTGCAAGCCAGCCCTGCGGCTTCTACCTCCACACCCACCGCACGAACTTTCTGTTGCTCAGGCCTGCCCCCCTCCACTTCTTCACGTAGGCTGTGTTCTCTCCCGTGACACCGTTCCCCAGGTCACCTGGGGCTCTCCCACCCTTTATCTAGGCCTCAGTTCACATGACCTTTGCCCAGAATGGTCCTTGTATGCACTACATCTCCGACACTCCCAACACTCTCTCTGCTGCTCCCTTTATTTCCCTCCTGCTGGTTGTGCCTCCCTGACACTCCATGGTACATCTGCTTGTTTTCAGCCTTCCCTCAAAAGTGGAGCTTCCTTGAGGGTAAGGCCAGTCCTGCTCACTGCTCAGTTGCTATGTCTTGAAGGCCCCTGGCTCTTAACTGAAGGCCCCTGGCACTTAACTGAAGGCCCCTGGCATTTTACTGAAGGCCTCTGGCACTTAACTGTGCTCCGTAAAGTCGTGTTGAAATGAATATGCTTAGTGAATTTGCTCAGCAAACATGTGTTCAGAGGCTCTACTGTGCCAGGTACTGTGCTTGGCACCAAGGACCCAGACATGAACAAGTGGACAAGAAAGGGTCCTGCCTCCAAGAGCGACATCACTGTCTTGGGGGAAATGGAGCTTTGTTTGAAGGAGCAGCAGAGTGACAGTGGGGTGATGGTGAAAGATAATGGATCTGTGTAGCAAGGGGTTGGATTACAGGGACTGTCCTCATCCCTTTTCTGACAGGCTCACAGTCCCTCCACACATTAGGGCAGGGTGGGACCCCTACTCATGAGGAGATCTCTGGGCACCCCAGGCCCACAAGAGGTTGAGCTGACAGTCGGGTACAATCCACTTCCCACTGGCCCTGAAATCAGGAAGAAGACGGGCCTCACCCAGTGGCCTCACCCAGCAGGCATGTAACCCACCCGGGGAGCCCTGTGGGTATCTGGGCATTCTCCAACCACCTCCCAGAGGACTCCAGTCTCCCCACTTCTCCAGCCGTCCAGCTTCACAAGACTGACCACTCATGGGCAGTCCCACCCTGGTGTCGCTGCTTGCCAGCTTATGTGCAGATGGCGCGACCGCAGTTGAAGGGTGGAGGCAGGGGGAGTTAAGTCACTTCCTCCAGAAGCCGTGTCACTGGCAGTGCTTCCCCCTTTAGCACCTACCTTCTCTATTTATCCCAACAGCCAGAGAGCCGGCTTCATCAAGCACCTGCTGTACTCCATGCCCCACGGAGCTTACTGCCTGCTAAGGGAAAGAGTCATCAGACAATGCCTGCACATTGAAAACTAATTTTCACGGTGATGCACACAGGAGAAGCACCCAACCCCCTGGGGGAGTCAGGCTTTCCTAAAGCAGGAGCATTTCACCCAAGACTGTGCCCCCCAATGGAGCAGCCTTTAGCCACCGTGGCTATCGAGCACTTTGAGCATGGCAAGTGCCATGAAGAAGTGGTTTTTACATTTTAGTTCATTGGAATTTGAGTTTAAAAACTAAAGCAGTGTGCACAATGTAGAGGTACTCTGTCTCTGTCTCTAGCTACGGTTTTGGTAGGACTGCTTTCACTTTAACTGTTCGATTCCAAGGACGGAGGGAAAAATGTAAATGGTCCAATATTCTTATATTGCTTACATGCTGATACAGTTTGGGGATGTTGGGTTCAATAAAATATATTAGGCTATTTTCATCTGTTTCCTTTTACTGTTCCTTTTTTGAGGAGAAAATCTAATGCCCCTCCATGGCTCATACTCTATTTCTATGGGCAGGGTTGGGCTCCTGCAGAGGGGCCCGGGGGAGGAGTTAGCAAGTGGAAGAAGCCAGAGGGGGCTGGAAGATTGCATTTCTTAGGATGCAAGCCACACTCATGGAGCTCCTACTAGTGGGTAGCATTGTAGATAGTATGTGCTTCAGGCTTAGAGTCACTAGTCTCTTGTAACACAAGAGGAAACTGAGGCCCAGGTTTGACTGAGGTCCCGTGGCTGGTGTGATCGCTTCACGGAACTGCCTGTGCTTCGCAGGTGCCAACCAGAGCAGGTTTTATTTACCCCTGAGAGCTGCTTTCGGCTCCTTTCAGCTGCTTTCTCCTTCCTGCCTCTGCCTCTTAGGCACGGCCCCCATTTCCAAATACTCTCAGAAAGCAGCTCTCTGGGGGGATGAATGAACAGATGATCACAGAGGATC
This sequence comes from Solenodon paradoxus, assembly GCA_004363575.1. Taxonomy (NCBI): domain Eukaryota; kingdom Metazoa; phylum Chordata; class Mammalia; order Eulipotyphla; family Solenodontidae; genus Solenodon; species Solenodon paradoxus. Next base: position 106,813 of record RJWH01003680.1, read on the forward strand.
ATTTTATCAAACCTCTATGAAGAAGCTTTCCTGTGTCAGGCCCCGTGTAAAGTCTAGTCCAAACTAGACAAGTCCAAATGTCAACATGACACCCTCCTTTCTCAGCACGGCCCAGCACGGCCCCCAAGACCCTGCTGGCAGCTCCAGTGGCCGAGTGCTCTTCTGCTCCTCCCTCCTCCGAATTGGGCTTTAGGTGTGGCTCTGTATGGGAGCCCTGTGTATGTAATGCGTGTGCTGTGTGTGTTGTGTATGTGTGTACACAGGTGTGTATGTGTGCATGATGTGTGTGTGGTGGTATGTGCGTATACAATGTGTTTACATGGTGTGCCTATGCGTGGTGTGCATACAGGTGGTGCACATAGATGGTGCACACAGTGGACACAGCACACATGTACACATTGTATGTGTGGTATGTACACGTGGTGTGTGCATGTGTGCTGTGTGCATACATGCGGTGTGTGCATGTGTAGTGCACACAACATGTGCTGTGCATTTGTGGCACACATGCATGTGTGCAGGTGTGGTGTGCATACATGTGGGGTGTGCATGTGGGTGTGCATACATGTGGGGTGTGCATGTGTGCTGTGTGCATACATGTGATGTGTGCAGGTGTGGTGTGCATACATGTGGTATGTCCATGTGTGCAGGTGTGCTGTGTGCATACATGTGGGGTGTGTATGTGGGGTGTGTGTAACATGTGGTGTGTGCAGGCGTGCATACATGTGGGATGTGCATGTGGGTGTGCATACATGTGGTATGTCCATGTGCACGTGTGCTGTGTGCATACATGTGGTGTGTTAAGGTGTGCATGTGTGCTGTGTGCATACATGTGCTGTGTGCATGTGTGCTGTGTGCATACATGTGGTAGGTCCATGTGTGCAGGTGTGCTGTGTGCATACATGTGGGGTGTGTATGTGGGGTGTGTGTAACATGTGCTGTGTGCAGGTGTGCAGATTTGCATGTGTGGTGTGTGCATGCATGTGGGGTGTGCAACATGTGGGGTGTGCATGTGGGGTGTGTGCAACATGTGGTGTGTGTATGCTGTGTGGCGTGTTCATGGTGTGTGCTGTGTGCATGGCGTGTGGCTTGTGGATGTGTATGGTATGTGCTATGTGCAGGTTTTATGGTGTGTGCATGGAATGTGTGTGCATGGTGTGTGGCTGCAGGAGAGCCTGCTGCCTGCTCTCTCGATCACGATCCCACCAGCACCTCAGGTCGCCCTTGGAATCCACACCACAGACTCCTGAATGGGTTGCAGATAGGATGGCCTAGACTTGGCCAGTCTCCTCAATGGGGGGCTCTCCCAGGGGCCCGCACTCCACCTGAGGGAAACTCAGACTGCTCCCCCTGTCAGCCTGTCTCTACCCTCTACTTTCAGGTCCTTTTTCTCTGCTCAGGTGGCACAGAAGTAATGCATCAAATTCAAAGCAACCCCCTTTTCCCGCAGGCACCCTGATCGCAAATGGATCTGGCTGCTTTCTCTCAGCCCTGAGACCATTCCTGGTTGCAAGTTTTAGTGTTCCTCTTCCCTAAATGGGAACTTAGAAGACAGTTCTGGGCAAATGGAGAAGGCCCAGCTGACATTGTGTCAACCCGAAATGGGGCAGGGCCTGATTTCAGTCTGTGCTCGCTGCTGATTTATTTGGGCCTAGAAGTCCAGGCTCTCCTCACACACATCCTTCCAGCAGCCCCAGAGCCGCCCCAGGGCCTGGCCACTGCAGCTCTCAACACGACTGTCCAGCAAGGAAGCATCTCGCGCGTAGGGGAACTTTGGCATCAGAGTGGTTGGCACGCAGGCCTGAGGGTTTGTGATTTGGCAGAAGGCCTGGGCTTCAGGATCACTTCTCTCACTGTGGCTCAACCACGGCTCAGGCCTGGGGTGGCTGGTGGCTGGGACGCACATGGCCCGCCCACTCTGCCAGAGCCCAGGCCGTGCCTCTGGGCTCCTTGGCTCTCATCTGGGTTGGCATCCGGCACGGAGCAGGGACGCTGTGGGCCTTCTCACCATGACTGCCACATCTGGGCTTGCCCTGGGCTTGCTCCTGCCCACCTTTCTGCTGGGATTCAAAGGTGAGTCCTGAGTGCTGCCCACAGAGACCCTCAGAGCCAGCAGGGGGCCTGGAGGGACCACAGGTCCAGCTGCTTGCCAGGGCATTGCTTTGCATCTTCTCCTCAATGTGGACCTTGTGGGAAAGGAGACGATGGGGACCTGCAGGTCAGGCGCATGATGTGGAGGGAGGGTGGGAAGCGGCGGGGAAGTTGGGGTAAAAGGGGAGCCCACCTCTCACCCAGCTTCTCTGATGTCAGCTCTGGTCTGGGTGGCTGCCACCCCTAGGTCAGAGAGGGCAGGAAGGTGGGAAAGACAGGGAGAGAAACCCTGAGTGGCAGAGCCGCTGCCACGGTGAGACCTGAAGGGAGAGAAACCTGCTTAACATCCTTCCTTAGGCACCAACAGGCTGTGTGACCTGAACCAAGGCCCTTGATCTCTCTGAGTTGCTGCTTCTGCTTCTGAAAAATGGGGACAATACTAGCAGCCTCACAGTTGGGATGGGGATGACATGAGCACATTTATAAACCACAGGGGATCATGTGGCGGTGGGGTGCTGGTTGCTACTAGGGTCTACTCAAGAGATAGGACGATGCAGAAAGTCGCAGCGCCTGTGCAAAGAGACAGGCTCCCCCCACCTCCTGAGCTGCCCTCCATCACTATCACCAGGTACCATCATTGCTGGTTTATTGTCTTCCTTCCTCGACACTCGCACAGCTGACCAGATGCTCCCCAAGGGCAGGGTCCTGTCTGATGCATGCCTGTGTCCCCAGAACCCAAATCTACTGGCTCAGAGCAGGGGCTTGGAGGACGCAGGGAAGACATGGAGAGGTGCCAGCTCAGACCTCTGCCGGCTGTCCTGGGGAGGAGAGAGAGTCTGGTCCTACAGCTGTCTTGGGATGAGTCCAGTTGACAGATACCAAGTTAGAAGCAGGAACACTTTGTTGTTGTGCTAGTGGTGTGAGGATGGAGGAAGCTGCCTTCAGTGGACAGAGCCCCCCATCATGGGAGGTGAGCCAACAGACGGTGGACGCCCACAGAGATGCTGAAGGGAAGGACCTGATAGGAGGGCCAACCCTCCCTGCCTGCGGCAATTCTTGACTCCACACTGAGGTTCAACATGGAAATCTTGGTTCTTCTCCAACCCCTCCCACCCCAACTTGGTCTTTCTCCGATGCCCCTCGTCTCAAAAACTAGAACCACCACCCACTCAGATACTCAAGAGAAAACCTGGAAATCATGCATTTATAGTCCACTCTGTCCCTCATCCCCCACTGAGTCCATCACCAAGCCCTGCTGGCTACTTCTTCCGCATGTCTTGGGTCTCCCATTTCTTATACCCGCTTCATGCCTGGAGGTCTGTGTCAGCCTCCCTGCGGTCTCCCTGCCACATCCTGCCATCTCCTTTCCCTTCTCCATATGTCAACCCCAGTTAAAACATATCAACAGGAACACCTCGCCCCCTTGTTTACAATCTCTGATGGCTTCTCATCATGTCAGAGCAGAAACAAAATGGCGACCATGTCCCACAGACTGTTCCGGGACTTCTGTGCCCCTCATGCTGAAGCCCTACGGATTTCTCATGTCTCCAGTTCACAAGGCTTCCACTAAGAGGCTTCTCACCTGTGGTTCCCACTTCCTTTCCTTTTCTTCCTTTATTGTTAGAAGTACTTCAGAGTTCTTAGTTTTCACAATATCATGTCTGGAGGTTTGTCTTTTTGACATTAATTAAACTTGCTGACTTCTGCTATTCGGGTGTTTTCTCTGAATGTGCTATTAAACAAGAATGCATTTTGAGCTAAAGCTCGTGCAGTTTAGGACAGAATTAATGCCACCTTCTGAATTCTCTGTTTTACCAGGAGCGTCTTCTTCTTTGTCTTGACTAAAGCTAACAGCTTAATCATATCGAAAACCACACAGTAATAACTGAGGTTATCACAGCTACTTCATATTTTTTCTTGCTCACTAGAAGGCCTCTTCCCACAAAGTTCCTGTAACTTATAGATTTTCAGCCACACTAAGGCAACGACCTCACAAGTTCTTTTTCAGCTGCTGTCGAGTAAGGGAGGAGCTGATGACGGAGACTTGATTAACTTCAAAATCAATGAAGCCATAAACATAATAGATTTTTTTAAAGGAAAGTTACAGGCAGGAATGAAGGTAAGCAGAGGCAGACAGGGAGAGGAGGAAGAAGCATTTTGCTTTATCTTTATTTAGTTGTTCATCTTGGTTTTTCCCCTGGACCCAGGTCTCAAACCTGTCCTTGGGATGTGTGTGGACTACGTCCAGTGGTTTTATCTGCTAGGCCACCACGGTGCACCAACATAATAGATTTGAAGCACAGAGGAATTTCTAGGTCCTTGACACTTAAAATAGTGCTTAGAATATAGTGGCTGCTAAATTAATATTTATTTTGTAATTGTTGAATAACTGCTTTGCAAAGTAATATAAACCTATATGTTCAGGTTCCCCATCGATCAAATCTAGGTCAGTGCACATTGTCCATCACCAAATTATCAAGCATTCTTCACCCTTGTCCATTGGACCCTGCCACCACTTGCCCCACCTCTCGCCCTGTTCCCTTATAGTAAACTCAGTTCCATTGCCAATGTCCAAGGCTTGGTCTGTTCCTTTGTTTTGCTCCCTCTTTCTAGAATGTTCTTCCCCTTCTCCTTCCCATGACTAGCTCCTAACCATTCCTCAATTCAATTCAAAGTGTCAGCTCCTCCAGAATCTTCCCATGGCCCTTTTAGCGGAAGCCGTCCTGATATTTTCCACATCTGCACTCACTGGGGTTCCCTGAAGTCATGGCACCCCAGTTGTAGTTAAGCATTTGCTTGATTACTTGGCATGTGTTTACATGCGCACTGTGGCAGCCCTGCCCACCGTCCACCTGTTCTATTTCCTAGCTGGGCAACCTTTCATCTCTCTCACCGGCCCCTCTGGGAGGATAGTCTCTGGAGAATCAGTATCATTCAACTGCACTGCTGGCCCCTTCAGCACCGGGAACTTCAGTGTCATCTGGATGAAGGACAGAGATGAGCATCTAGCTTCAGTGCAACGTCTGATCACCAACAGCGAAGGCAGTTACTCCGTCACCAGTAAGGTGTGGCTGGTACTGGCCCGAAATGATGTGTCCTCACAGATCACCTGCGAAGTCACCCACAGCACCCTCGCAGCGCCCCTGCAGAAGACCATGAACCTCTCCCAGGTGCTCCAAGGTGAGTGGGCAGCTCAGGGCTGGGAAGCCTCGTTTTCCCAGCAGCATTGGCTGGCATGGAGCGTACTCTTTCAAAGGAACCTCCACCAAGGGCACGGGTTCTGGAGGCTGACCATCTGGGATACCTACTGATTGCACTGCTTCACAACCTGTGTGATCTTGGGTAAATTGGTTAACCTCTGTGCCTCCGTTTCCCCTTGGAAACTCCAGCTCCATGAGTTATTTCTTATCAAACACAACAGTGCCTGACACACAGTAAGTTGCTTATGAATGCTTGATTTTTTTTAAAAAAGGAAAGGTACAGGCAGGAATGAAGGCGAGTAGGCAGACAGGCAGAAAGAGAAAGGAGGAAGAAGCATTTATTTTATTTAGTTGTTCATCATGGTGGCCCACAGTTCGCTGCCCTACACCCTTGGTCTCAAACTTGGGTCTTTGGGATGTATGTGGACTATATCCAGTGGCCTTATTCTCTAGACCAGGAGGGTGTGCATTGATCTTATCATTCTTTGGTCCAATCTTCCAATTCAAACATCTTTCTTTGCTCTATTAATATCATTGCTATCATTTTACATGTTTACATATGTATTGTTCATTCACTAAATAATAAGTATCTACTGAGTACCAGGCACAATTATAGGTGCTGGGGATACACAATGGACACAATTAAGTCCCTGTCCTTATGGAGATACCCATCAGCTATGATATATTTTAGCAATTCATCATTATATTTCACGAAATGAATTATTTCAACCCATGCAGACAATACTGTATCGGACACCCATTACTCTTATCCATATTGAATGAATGTCAACATTTAGTTCTCTTTGCCTTACATTGACCAGACCAGAAAATTTATTCTTCTTAAAAAGGTAACTGACAGGAGATTTTGTAGCTGCTTCCTGGGAGAGGGGAACATAGGAGGCAGGTGGGCAGGAGTAACTTCAAAAGTTTTCTCTGCTTCTCCACCTAGTTGTCCCCACCCTGATGATCACCACCAGGCCGCCCGAGACTCAGGTCCATGTGCATCAGAGAGTGAATCTCACTTGCCACGTGTGCCACTTCTATCCCTCCCACCTGTACCTCACCTGGATGGAGAACAGACACAGGGTCCTGACCGTGGAGTCCCCGCAAGTCACAAGAAACCCAGATGGAACTTACTCTCTGGAGCATACGTGGCAAACAGGGGCCACGCTGGAAGGGAGTGAGTTTGCTTGCTGGGTTTTCCAGGAGGAGCAGCCTCCAGTCCAAGCCAACATCACCCTGCGGGCACAGGACCCCAGAAAGAAAGGTGGGTGGCTGCCCTCCAGGATGCAAGGCTGGAAGGGTCAGGTGTGAAATGCTGGCCACCTGCCTGGGGCTGCAGACAGTAGGCAGTCAGTCAGGGACTTGGAGGAAGGTGAAGGCAGGGAAGCTGACACCCTGGGCTGGTGCTGCACTCTCAGGCACCTACATTCTATGCCTGTGTCCCCCATGCCTTCACCAAGGAGTGGGTCTTTCCTTCCCAACTCCATACACTCTTCTGGATGAAAATCCTCTGTTTAACACTTGACTGTAAGAAAGTGCAGAGATTAAGGATTGCTGGAAGCAAAGTCCTTTCTAGGAAGGCATTAATTACACTGGTTCAGCAGGAAGTTTCTGTTTTTTTTTTTTTTTTTTTAAAAAGACCAAAATCCTTGACTCAGCTGGGAAACAGAATGTGGACAATACAAGGTGCGCATTCTCTTTACCACTCCGTTTGTACTTTGCTCCCCGCCCACCCCGCCCGCCACCCTTCTCCCTCTGCTTCTCATTCCCTTCCTTTCTTCTAAACTTCCGTCCATTCCACTCCTCCCCTTTCTTATTTGCCATCCTCCTCCCTCATTTTTGTGTGCACTGATAATTTTCTCCACTAGAGAGCGCTGCCTGCTAGCAGTTCAGACTTACAGGCACGTGCTGGTTTTCCTGGTCCAGTTTGGTCCTGCTTCGGGGAGGAGGAATGAGGAGCAGAGTGGAGTTTAAGGCGCTTTATGATGGGTCAGGCCTAGGCAAGTCGGAGTGTGAGCTGATGACTCTTGAGAACCACAGGAAGTGGGGACAGCACCCTATAGGGAGTGCCAGTGTGCAGGCCAGGGTGGACCAGATGTCCCGCTGGCAAAATAAAACATCCTCCCACCAGGGGCTCCACCTGCCTTCATTCTGTCTCTCCTGACAGAATTGGCCTTTATCTGCCTGCTGCAAGAATTCTCAGGAGGAATGATTCACTCGTCTTTGATTTTCTCCATGCCCTTTTATTGTTGTTATCCCGCAGAAATAAGAAAAACATTCGCCCAGAAAAACATTCAGCCAGCGGGGAAATGCGGAGCTGGGTGTAAAACTCCAAGCTGGGCCTTTCTGGTTGGAAATTATGTTTCTTTATTGACTCACTCTGAGTTTTTTTCTCTTTTATTTTTCTGCGTCACCTGCAAACAGTAGATCTGACCCACAGCTGCCAAGCTAGCCTGCAGAGAGCATTGGTGAGATTCAGTTTCACAGGCTGTTGGATGCCCTGTTGCAGCCAGGAGGGGCAACTTCCTGTTCTGACTCTCAGACCCGCTTCTGTTTGGCATTAACGCATCTTTGCAGCCACAGAGCTCCATCAGGTCCATAATACCCTTCTTCAGCCCAGCACCCTGAGCCTCAGTGCCTGTTTGACTGACACTGGAGCATTTTCCTGTGTCGCAGCCGCATACCTTATCTGACACACGCCAGCTGGCAAAGGTGGCAGAGGGACCAAGGTCTCAGAGGTTCAAATTGTCGAGCTGAGATTAGAAGGCAGGGCTGTCTGCTCATGGATTCTGTGTGTTTTGTATTGTTTCCTTTCATCCTGCCTGAGAATACAAACCTTAGCTTTATCTCAAGTTTCTTCCAAATCTTCAGGACTCTCTTCTGCTATTTATTTCTTCCCTAACAGTCACGTCTGCCCATGCTATTCAGTTCTCACAATTGGCACTTAAACTACGGGTCTCCTGCAGCCCACCCCAGGGGGATTTGATGCCCTCTTCTCCGTGATGGGCCCCTCACATCCTTGAAGGAGCCCAACTCTCATGTTTGGAGGTGGCCAGCCTTGGAGTCGAGGGGAACGCCATCACATTGCAGAACTGCTGCCATCCCAGGTGCGAAACTGTCCAGGACTTTGGGTCAGTTTCCTCCTCTGTACTGACAGATGCCATATCCACCTCAGGACCTGCTGAGGGTTCCTTTCCTTGCCCCCTGCTTGGCACCGGGACAGCAGATGCTTTGCAATGGCAATTTGTCATCTCCATGGTGCCCACCCCAGAGCTGGGCTGAATGAAAGAAAATATTAAAGTTCGCTCTACATTACAAAGCACTCTAAAGTTCAATATTAATATACTACTAAATTGTTATACCGTGAAGAGGTAGAGGCAGCTGTGATGAAACAGAAAGAGCCCTTGACTGGGTGTCAGGACTCCTGGGTTGGAAGGCAGGTTCTGCTCACCGAGAAGCGCTTGGGCAAGTCATCAGCCGTTTCTGAGCCTTTTCTTTCCCTGTTAACAATTTCTCAGGTGGTTGTTGGGGTTACAGGATAGACCATTTGTAGAGCATTTGGTATGTATTCTGCGCAAGTTATTTTACTTATCAATTAACTCTGAAAAGGGAGAATCATCTCTATTTTGCGGATAAGGGAGCTGAGGCTTGGCGCCTGCTGCTGCCCAGGCTCTCCCAGTGGAAGGTGTAGGGATGCAGACTTGAATTGACAGGACCCCAAAGCCTGGGCTCCTCACTGCTTCTCTGTGACACTGGCTCCCTGACCTGCCTGTGAGCTGTGAGGCACTCTTCCCTTCCAGGGACGAAGGGTGGAGCTGAGCGGAGGTCACGGAACAGATTGCCTGGCTAAGACCCATGAGTCTGCAATGGACTAGCTGTGGATGCTGGGCCATAGGCCTTGGTTTCCTCATCTGTGAAATGAGGATGGTGACAGTTCTAGGTTTGCACTGAGAAGCCGGAGAGTGAGGCAGAGCCCCTAAGCAGGGCAAGGCCACATAGCGTGGTGTGAAGTGTGGTGGGAGTCAGCCTCCTTGCAAACTGCTGTGGTCCCGGGTTGTTTCGTGTCTCACCTCCCACACTTGGGCTCTCCCCGTCCCTCTTATGAAGATGTCCTTCTTCCAGGCAGGAGCGGTCATTCTTACACCCTGCAAGGCCCCCTTCAGCGATACAAGCCAGGCACAAACATCCAGTTGACCTACTGGTCCTCTGGGTTCTCCAAACGGCAGGTGACGGTGACCTGGATGAAAAACAACTACAGGCTCCCAGATCCGCGGACCAGCATTCATCCCAACGGGGACACCTACAACTTGACCAGCAGTGTGCTCGTCCCGCTACAGGCTGACGATGTGTTCTCCTTTGTCCTCTGTCATGTCAAGTACAAGTCGACTCTGCTTTTCCAGAAAACCATTGGCCTGGGCCAGTATCTCCGTGGTAAGAGCGTACTCTTTGCTCAGCTGGATCATGCAGGGTTTGGCTGTGGGCACCTCTGAGCCTCGGTTCCCCCTGGAAAGAGGGAACATTCTTCACAGGGGCGGCAAGGGCCCCGTGAGGTGATGTTTATGTCCCGTGCTCGTGTTAACCACGCAGGCGCGGCAGCTGTTGTCATTTCCATCACTGTCCCATTCCCATCACCTCTCAGAATTCAGTTCCTTCCCCTACACAGTGAAAATGAAGTCTCTTCCAGGAATGCAACTTCATTATCATCATTATTGATAATAACAGTTATTATCACTTTATATGAATAGAGTGGAAAGGTCTTGGAAAGTCTTAATGGGAAGGACCATTGTGTCTTTTCACCACTATGCATTCCAGGGTAAAGACCTAACTTTTCATCTGTTTTTGTTGTTGATTTTCCTGTTCTGAACTAGTGGTTGGCAGTGGTCTGTAAATTTGATGAGCCAAAAAGCATCATTCCAAGAAGACTTGTTAGTGGTCATCCCATTGTGCCTACTCTAAAGCCCAGAGTAGATAAGTGAGTGGTCCCAGGCTGCACAGCACTAAAGTTCATTCCTCAGCTATACTTGGAACTTACCACTACAAAATATTTTTCTCTATTTTTTCTTTGCTGTTGTCATGGAAGTATTGCATCATTTTACATGGATAAGCGTACTGATATTAATGTAAATGAGCACAGCACACACTCAGAAGAGCGCCTTGATGGTGAGCTGACTAATTCAATGTGCACAACTGCACTGTGCTGTTTGTCCATCACTTCTAGAGGAAAGTGAGCTGCAAAGACATGAGGCCGCCCGGACTCCCGGCTCGGACTCTGCTGGTTCCTTCAGTTCTCTCATCTCACTGTCTTTGACTGTGAGACACGAAAATGGTCACTCAGGGAGCCACCCTATCCAAACATTTGCAACATAACTCCCTGAGAGTTAGGGCAAAGGTGTAGGGACGGAAAAATCCTAGACAAGAGCAACATTCACAAATGAACTGATTCTTTGTGACATTAATCCCACTCACTGCCTCTGCCTGCACCTCCATCACAGAAATGTCCTTGTCTTTATCTGCGTGTCCTTGTGAAGCAAATCCTGAACTGGGACTTGGGTGCTAGGAGTTGAGAGATCATCTAGGAAGACTGGGTAAGGGTTGGGGACAGTGAGACATGAGAGAGTAAGGCATTGAGCTAAGTGCCCCTGTGAACGACTGCGTTTCGACATCATGGAGACTTCTACACGTGTAGAGATTGTCCTTCAGGATTGTCTCATGAAGGAGGGGAGGGTTCAATGTCCCTCGTGGGCTGGGTGGTTATGAAGAAATTTTGAGGCAGAGAATTGGAGAGATGTTTTGGGAATTTGATGTGGAGCTGGACATAGCCCAATATAGCACAGCCTGGAGGTCAGGCAGCCGGGACAGGTGGGAAGGAGCCCGATGTCTGTCTCTGGGAGGTTGGTCATGCATTGACTAAAGTGTGGCAAACATGAGGCCACACTATTGCAAAAGAACTTGCATCCATTACCCAGTGATTTCAGAGATTTTACAAAAGTTGTGCTTCATCTCTAAAACCAAGTTCTTTCCAATATAAAATATTATTTTCTTAAGTCCTAAAGATTTAGTCTATACATCCTCAAATCAGAATTATCAAGTCATAGAGTGAGTTCATGTTACTTAGGCTCTTATATGTAGTTCAGACTTCATCTTTTCATATTTAAAGGACAAAGTAGAGATGAAAGGGAAAATGAAGATGACTTTCAACTCCTTCAGACTTCCATCCATCCATCTATTCATTTACCTGCCCATCCATCCATTCATTCATCTATACATATATACATACATACAAGCATCCATTCAAGCATGAGTCACTCATACATTTATACTTTCATCTCTCATGCATTACTCACTAATATACCTTTAACAAACACCTAATTTCTCCTCTGTAGAAGGCCCTAAATGTGTGAGCCCATTCTCCAGAGTTTCCAGGATCCCACAATGGACTCCTTTTGCAGTAACCATTCCTTTCTTTGGGCTATGTCAGTTCCTCCTGCAGTGACAGTGTTCCAGTCTTCCTCCTCCTTGGACTTGGTGGCTGTTATATGTCATGTGCAGAGATTCTACCCACAGAATGTGCATCTCACTTGGCTGGATAATTGTCATATAATCAAAGGTGTTGAGCAACCCATGTCCAAGCAGAATAGTGATGGAACCTACAGCCTGGAAAGCTTGCAGTTGGTGAATGTGTCTGTGCAGGAGTCTGAGAGGGTGCTCACTTGTAAGGTGCAGCATGAGGCACAGCCTTCCATCCGGGCCAACCTCATACTGTCCCCAGCGGCACATGGCACATACAGGCCCGTCAAAACACCAGGTAAGCTCACTTCTGTGAATAGCTAGGTCACCTCCATCTCCTGAGGGGATTTCAGAAGGTATCGGGAGGTAGGAGGGCTTGATAGTCACTGAAGTGTTGTCCAACTTGAGAGCCTGTGACTCCTTGAGTAACACATATAGTTTCTGGTGATGCCTCTTAACGTGGCCATCCTGGGAGGTTCCATCATTTCTGGGGAAAGTCTCCCAGTTCAACTTCTTTGAAAATTCCCAAGAAAGAGTTCAGCTTAGGATGCTTACTTAGTGGCGATCTTGAGATGTATCAGAATTCTCTCTAGTTAAAATAGCCTGGACTTTACATGGAGACTTGCTCATAACCATCCAGAACCACAGAAACAAGTGTGTGAGATTTCCTGAGCAGCCTTACCCGAGGGACCCCATGGATCTGCTCCCAGGGGCAAAGTAGTCTCTTCTGCTGAAGTCTTGCTCAGGTTCTTTTACTTCCTGTGATTCCACTTACTCGTCTGTAGATGAGTCTAATGTAATGTATATGGCCCTGCTGAAGTCTCACCTCATAGTGTCCTTAGGAGAACAATAAAATTATATATGTAAACTCGACAGATAAGTTTATAGGAAATATCAGATAGTACTGCTAAAATTTCAGTTCCAACAAAATGATTTTTAATTTACTTTACAATAACTATTGCTGTGTAATTTGGGCAATGGAGTCAATTATACTCTCTGAATCTCAGTTTATTCACCTACAAAATGTTGTTAATGACACCTGCCTCCTAAAATTATATTAAAAGCAAATTAAATGAATAGTCCTGGAGGGTAAGGAGCTGATTACCTGGAGTTTTGTGTGTAGAGCCTGGCAGGTTGGTTGATGTGACAGATATCCAAATGAGTTTTTGCTGAGTCAAATTTAGGGCAAGATTCAGGGGGTAAGGTCATCTCTTACTTCCAAGAGAGAGCTAAATGGAGAGAAAATGGTGGTGTAGAAATAGCTGCAACCCATGGGCTCTGAAATTTTCTGGCAACATGACCCCAAGAAGGATTTTAAACTCACAGAACCCTAGCTGATGGCTCTTCTGCCCATTGGGATTTAGGTCCAGAGGTGCCTGTCTTTATCTTTGTGGCTTCCCTCCTGGGCTTCAAGGTGCTGCTTGGGATGAGTTTCACAGTCATCTACATCCACAGATGGTGGAACCTGTAACAAGTGAGTGGGATCTGGCCTTAGCCTTTAGGGAGAATGGTCAGGGTCACCATCACGGGCTGACAAGGGGGACTGGGGAGTGCCCACAAAATCAAATGGTGCCTACAGAGAAGGTGCCTTCCCTCCATCTTCCCTCCCTCCCTCCCTCCCTTCCTTCCTTCCTCCTTTCCCTCCTCCCTTCTTCCCTCCTTCCTTCTTTCCACTTCTTAAAATAAAGAAATAGAAGGTTTGGACACTTTTATTGTCCCCAAATGCCTTTTGGAATTCTCAGAAGATTTCAACTCTCATACATGAGTAGTGCCCTAGAGTTTGAAAGCTGACAAATAAAGTTCCTTGGGAACATGGAGGCAGGTATTCCCAGGTGTAGAGGTGGGGTGGGGGCCCAGCTTTGAGACTCAAACCCCAAAGAAACCCCCCATAAACTGTTAGATATCTCTATTTTCATCTGATCCATCTTTGGAATGAATAAGGAAGGTATTCCTAAAATCAACTAATAGAACCTGTCTGAGGGACTTGGAGCTGCTGATAGTGACACAGATGAATGTGAGTTTGAGAGAGACAGCAGAACCCAGAGAGAGGTGCTGCTCTGTGAAAGGGGCAGGGCCTTTGCTTCTGATCAGCCCCATGAACCCAGGTCAAGTAGAGTTCCTGCCACATAGTACAAATTCAATAAGGATTTGTAGACTGAAGGCATGAATGCTTTTCCCTACAGCCCCCACATGGCCTGTGATACAGTGCCTCCTGCCTTCTCCAAGGGGCACAAATGGCAGAAGAAGCTGCAATGACCTGCAGGAACTGGAGACCCCTGGCCCACCTCACCATGGACATGCTCCCTCCACACACCCTCCTGATGTCGTGTCTCTTTGATATTTGGAGCAGAGTCAAAGATGGACTGGGACCCTGGGGCTCAGGGTTACCCAAGCTCGATATATGAATCTTCACACTGGCTCTCCAGTCACTGAAGGAGAATCAAGCAGACCGAGATAACAGGTCTCCATCCTGTCCCTGATCATGTCCTCTCCTTTATTTTCAGAACACTCTTCATTTTATCTGGAGCCATTGTTGAATAACCAATTATCATTTTTCTGTTCTGGAATATGTAAATGGAAATAGGAAATGGTAATAAATGGCAATAGGAAATTAACCATGGACCTGTCATCTGATCTTTGCAAAATATTAACATTTGTCATTATGTTCTTCTGTTCCTTTAAAAAATACTGTCCTAAAGCTGGAGTTTATCATTCTCGAGCCTGATGTCATACTTTGCCACACACATGCATCCCTCAGCAATGTTCAGCATGACTACATGTTTTAAAGTTTCTATAAATTATACTGTATCCAAACTTCAGGAACTTTATCTTTTATGCTTAACATCATTTATGGGATTTATTCATTTGCTGTATTCGCTCTGTTTTGTTAATTTTCACTGCTGCCTCGTTTTCCAGTAGGGAACTTGCCATAGATTATTGATTCTTCTCATCCTGGCTATTGAAGCTTATCTAAAGTTCTGCAGCACAACTTTGCCGTCAACATTCTGTGTTTCCTTGGCACATGTGAGACAGATCCTCTTGTGCCTCTAGTGTGGACCACAAAGCAGCAATATTGTGTCATTTGGGTATTTTTGTTAAAAACATGTATTCAATGTCAAGTTTTTCTCTCTCCATGAATGCCTTTAATCTAGCTTTATAGTTCTCACATGGGCATGTGTGATATGTGTGAGTATCAATGCGTGCATGTATGTGTGTGAGTGTGAATGTGAGTGAGTGTGCAAGTGTAGAATATGTGTGAGTGTGAATGTGTGAGTGAGTGAATGCCTCGTGAGTGTGTGCAAGTGTGTGTGTGAGTGTGGGTGCATATGTGAGTGTGCAGGCATGTGTGTGAGTGTGTTGGTGCGTGGTAGGGACCTCATTTTCTTCTCTCCACAGTGATAAGCTATCCAGCACTCACCGACCTGCCCCGAGAGCCATAGATGAAGTTTCCTACACTCCTGGTTCCTTGAGGCCTCTGTGCCACTGAGCTGCTAGTCTCCCACTCGCCTCTGTCCTCGTCGTCTGTCAGAGCGGCACTGACAATGAGAGTAACGCTGTAGTAGTGCTGACCTTTCTTTGAGGTTGATTCTTCAAACTTTTCTTGTTGTCCAAAACTATCCTAGCTTATCTGGCCCCACTGCATGTTAGAATCACTAGTCAAGTTTTATGAAAAATACATTTAGAATTATATTTTGATTAAATATAATTTGTATATTAATTAGTGACATCTTCCCAAATTGAGCTTCCAACTCAGTACATGAAGTGTTTCTATTTATTTAGGCTTAACTTATGACGTTCAAAATTTGTTAGTTTCTCCTCACAATGGTCTTACAAATTCTGATATGAAGTTATCTTTAATACTTTCTATCATTTGAAATATAAAATATTATTATCATGACTGTCAGTGGTTTCTGACTACAGCATAGTGTAGTTGATATGAGAACGTCAATCTCATATCTGGCAGATATAAAACCATTGATAGTAATAATGTGAATATCCTTTTGGCAATTATACTAACATTAATATGGGAATCTAAAATCAACATATACCTTTATCACATTACATATGTACATGGGTGAAGAGTCAAATAATTCTAGCAGATTACAGATGAAAATTAGAGTCTCCTTAACTGCCCACAATTCCCACCTCCCAGAGGACACCATTTTCAACTCATAGCTGATGAGCTCAGATTTTACAGCCACATCACACAGAGCAAGTCTCTATCACTAGCTTTCCCTTTCACTCGTAGCCACTGTGCACTGACTTTCCATGACCAAAGATGGGGTTATATGCTGGTACCCCAGCCTCAACCCACACACAGGCACACTTTCTATTGCCATCACCATAATACAGTAATATTACACTTTACAATAACTTGATAGTGTCTCTGTACTTTGCCTACAAGATGGGTATACACAGATGCACCTTGGACCACTATCAGCTGGTGCTGATCAGCACACATAGATGCTTTCATGTGGGGTCTGCATATCCCCCTCTGTTCAGGGCGCAGAGCACCCGCCTGAGGTCCCCCTGGTGCTAGCCCTTGAGAGGGACACCCGTCCCACCGTACAGGGTGTGACAAATGCCACCTGTGCATTAATTTCGAGAATGTTAAATAAGTAGAATCACAGAAGACATGGTATTTTACATGGGTATTGTTCCCTTTACTAAAAGGAACAAATTGGGTTCACAAATAGAGTTTAATAAAGCTCTACAAACCCTACAAATGTATGTCACATGGAGATAATTTATTCCTTTCTATGCCAAATACCGTTTCCTTGTACGGATGCACCGCATCTTGTCCATATTCACTTATTAAGGACATTCTGGTTGCTTCTGGATTCTTGTGATTGCAAAGAAAGCTGCTATAAACACACAGTTTATGTGTGGGCATCAGTTTTCTTCTCTCTGAGATAAATGCCTGTCATTTCCTGGCCATGTAACCAACTTCATCTCCTGGAAGGAAAAGTCTCCTTTTGCAGGACACAGGCATCCACAAGTTGTGAGCCCCACACTGCACGTGGACGTGGCAGAGTTTGACACTCCATGAAGAAAGGACGGGTACAGCTTCCTCTCTGGAGCAGAGCTGGCTCCATCCCAAATTTGCTCAGTCCGCAACGACCCTCTTCTTACAGCTGAGCAGCTCCCGTGTGAGGCTCTGTGGAATGAGGCCACATGCTGGCCATGTTTTGGGGTCCCGGACTGGAGTCAGGGACACAGCCCACACCCTCAGATCCTTCTCGGGCTGAGGCTCCCAGGAAGAAATGATCATGATGATCTCAAGATGGACTGAGGTCCAGAGGAGAGGATTATTCCATAGGCCTGTGCTAGATTCTGTTAACAGTCGTCTCCTATTTGTTAACATCTGTTTCACAATCTAGAAGCAGGAACTATCTAAAATCAAGAAGCCAGTTACTGTCTCACAGGAAACTACTCAACACGGGGACGTCCGTTATATCTGGGGTGGGGCCTCTACACAGGCAGCTCCAGGATCCCCCAGCACACGCACTAGCACAGACTCCTCAGCCTCCGGCATGTCCATCCCTGCCTCCTGGCCCCGATCTCCTCCTCCTTACCTGCTGCTGACCCTGCTGCTGGAACTCACAGGTGAGCACGGCTTTGGTTCGGATCCCCTGTCCTCCTCGAGGATCTCCCCCATCCCTGGAACATAGGGCCTTTATTGGGGTGCCACCCAGTGCCAGCACAGAAGGCTGATGCTGGTTATCATCTGAGAGCAGAAAGTGAGAGGTTTCAGCATTTTCTCTGTGCTTCCATCACCTGCTGCTGTTACCACAGATGTCAAAACAATTCCTCACAACTTCCCTGGCTAACTACAGCTATTGGCCCCCATGAGCAGATCGGGACATTGAGGCAAACAGGAGCTTCCCAGGGTCATTTTCCTAAGTCAATCAGTGCGGGGCTCCGAATCCAGAGCGAGAAGCTCCACATCATTCCACTAACTGTATGATGGCACTCAGCTTCTCAGTGGAGACAGTTGCAGATAAATGAGAAAAACAGAGATGCAAACAGAGGACTAGTCATCCCTTCTCACTTCTCTACAGAATCACCAGTTCATTCCTCTGTGCATTTTAGAAACTTATCTTGCCCCAGAAAACTGCACAACTCATTCTGTATCTTCGTTTTGCCATGACTGACATTTCCCTGCTCGGGACCCTCCAGACGACCCTGGTTAATAGACGTCCCACTCATGGGGCCTCCATTCCCTGATCCTAACTCACGTCACCTCCTGCTGCGCGGTGTCCTTTACTTATCTCAGTCTTTTTTTCATGACACATTAATTGTGCCGAGTACTCAATATTTTTACTCAGCTTTTAATACATATAATAGTCATTTAATTCTCAACACAGCATTTTAAACTGACAAGGTCACACTTTTGTAGATATTTAAGAAACACTGTGTATGTCTGTGTAAGCGGTAAGCTGGGTGTGAGTAAGAACACGCAAGACTGGTGAATAGGCTTTCACGACAGTTTTCTTGAAATCATTTCTCATTTTACATGCAATGTGCAGTGAATAGAGGTTTCGTTTTTTTTTCTCACTCACACTCCCTCCATCTTCACTTCTCAAACTGACCCGTTTCCTTCCCCCGAAGACTGACACGGGCAAACCTCCCGTTAGTGTAAACGAATATAACATAATATATCAGTATCTTGGAGTCTTCCTGCTGCAGCAGAGAGGGGAAGAAGAGGAGACAACATGTGAGGCCTGGCCTGTAGTTCCACATGTGTGTTCACACCCACATCCCATCTGCTTCACCAGTGTCAGCTGACGCCTCTGAGTCTCAGACATCTGACACATGTGTATGTAACCGTTATCTCTAGGACTGTCATTTCTGTGCCCCTCACCTGATAGGTAAGAAAAACAGAGTCTCAAGTCACGCAGTGATAAAGGCGGCGCTGTGGTGAGAACCCAGGCTGTTTGAGTCTAGTGCTCGGAGTTTCACCATCACTCTTCTCAGATGTAGTAACTCTCCTTCCACCCAACAGTGTGCGGAAAGGTCAGTACAGGAAAGAGGGGTTTTGTTGTTTTCCCCTGGGCTCCTCTGCCTCCTGCAGTTTGCAGGTGGCTTTTGTTCTTCCCCATCCTCCGCGGAGAGAAAACCGTGAATACAACTTTCCCAAAGATGACCACTCAAAACACATCAGTTCACAGGGAGGAGTCACACCAGGCATCCACAAGTCACACAAATAATTGTGAGATTCCCACTACGAGCCACAGGGTCACAGGAACTTCAGGGTGTAGCGGTGAATAAAAGAAGTAGTAGACGGATGTATCTTCTATCCTATGAAAATGACAGTGAACAAGAGAAATAAACAGTAAATAATATTCCATGTTAAGAAGATGATATGTGTTAAGGAAGAATTAAAGTATTGCCGGAAAAGTGAATTGGGAGAATCTGAAGGGCGGGATGAATGATAACAGAATGGTCTAGTGGGGCATCGCCAAATAGGGAGAGGCGAGCAGTGGTTAAAGGAAAGTTGAGACGAACCTTGTCATCTGGGGGAAGAGCGTTCCTGACAGAGAACAGAACTTCTCCGTTGTGTTCCAGGATCTGGGCTTTTTTTACGATGGAAATGTTCACTATTGCAAGGTTCAGAAAAGAGAAGTGACAGTATTTGACCTGACTTTTTGATTATTAAGCATTTGCATGAAACTTGCCTGGTACAGGAAGAACAGAGCTTTGAAAAGATATTCAACAATGTTAAGAAGAGAAAATGGCAGCACCAGGACAGTAGCGAGCAGACACAGGCGCAGAAGTCAGATTTGGGCTGTGTGCTGTGTTGAGGCAGCTGGATTTCCTGATGCAAGGGATTTGGAATGAGTGACTAAGATGCCCAAAGTTCGGGACCTATGCGTCTGGACGAATGACGGTACTGACGTTGAGATAGAGACCTCATCTCTGACAGGTCAAGAGCTGGTCTCTGGATGTGTTACCTGTGAGATGGTTATGTCCGTCCACGGAACACGTCGCGAGGCATGAGGACATACAAGGGGAACTCAAGGAAAAGTCCAGGACCACCCATGAGAACATGAGGAGTCTCAATGACAGGAGGCATGTAGCATCTCCCCAACACTTGACTCTGCCCATCTCTCCTCTGAGGTCTCTATCCCTGCCATTTCTCCCTCCATGTTCATTCCTGTGTCTTCGAACATTGTCACAGCAGTTCAGCTTCCCCACAATGACTTCTCCAGTCCTTTCCAGACTTAACACCCAAAGACCAATGCTGCTGACACACCAAGGGTCTGCGCTGTAACGGCAGGACTCATGAGCAGGCCTGTGGTGACAAAAGGCGCTGAGTGGGTGGGGGTTACCACACTTTGTGGACAAGTTGACCCATAAGTATCTTCTGAGGAAAAGCTGAAAAATACAAGAATACCCTGGAGTTACTCGAATCCAATAACAGAGTTCTCATCCTAAACAGACTCCTGCTCACAAACCACGCTTCTTCTTAGGACACTTCAAATACTAAAGTGTTTTCTATGTCTCTGTGTCTGTGGAACTTAGCTAATCACAGAGACAGTGAAATCAAACTTGAAAGTCCTGATCTGCAGCTAAATAAATATCTCTCAACCCATAATTCATTGTCTAAACATCATCAACCAAAGCCTGTTTTTGTGAAAAAAAAACGTTTTAAGTCAGATTCCGATCCTGTGTTTCACTCTCGACATTCAAATTATCATTTTTTCTACTTGTCCAGTCTCTGGAAGCCCACATTTATCGTTACCTTGACACATTTATTTCAAGTCAAACGCTCTGCATCGAGTTTTAATTTGTGTTATTACATATTTGTTTATTGTAGGAAAATGAAGATAACATGAAATTTTCCATTCGAGTCATTTTGAAGATACATTTCAGTGGCATTAAGAACTGACAATTCTGTGACAATATCACTACCACACATATCCAGAACATTCTCCACGTCCTCAGCAGAAACTCTGCACTCATTGAACAACACTTGCTCTTACTATTTCCCTGCCCCTGGTCACCTCCCCTCGTAAGTTGTCCCTAAATCATCCCCATTCTAGGCATTTCCTATAATTGGAATCATGTATTGTCCTTTTGTATTTAACTGACTTTACTTTGCAAAATGTTTTCAGGATTTATCAGTGTTATGTGATGTAACAGATGTCCTTACTTAGAGGAATGAACAATATCCCAGTTATTTATATATATGTGTGCCATATATATAAACAAATACACAGACATACACATATATGTGTATATTTTATGTGGAATACAGACAACCTTTCATCTATTAAAGGAAATTTATGTTCTTTTAAGGAACTATGTCTTGGCAATTTGATAAGATGACTGTTTAAGAAACTAATAAAACAAAACCTGCTTTGAGAAAAACATTCCGGGTCGTGGCACCATATTTGATTCTTCTCTGACACTTTTCTCACATGCTGGGAGATCTGCATCTCCCCTTCACTCATGTCCGGGGGGTGGAGCGACCTGGTCATGAGCATGTGCATCTCCGTGGCGCAGGTAAGTGGGTCCACAAGCTTCCTGCAGTGAAATACCTGACCCGCCTCAAGTCGTCTCTCCTGACCAACACTCAGTCCTCTGCAAACATCTCCTGGTCCCATCAATGCAAACGACAGAAAGTGCGCCCTCAGGAACCCAGGAGAAGGACAGCAGAAATGTTTGGTGAAGCACGCCACTTCCACAGGGCTCAGCCACCCATACCCTGTCCCGGCCACACGACTTACCCTCTATGAGCCCCAGTCTCATTTCTAGCGCACCCCGTCACGAGTCCAGAGAGGGTGCGCGAGCTGACACAGGCTGTGCGCTGCCGTCACGGGTGCACGCGGCCAGCGCAAGTCCTTGTGGATAAACGCTGAGAAAACCTCCAGGGTCAGGTCACAGGAGGAAGTAACCGCTGTGTCTCCCCTCAGGAGCGTGGGGTCAGGAGCTGCAGGTGATTCAGCCTGAGACGTCGGTGTCGGTCACAGCTGGAGAGACGGCCACTCTGACCTGCACCGTGACCTCCCTGCAACCCCTGGGACCCGTCGAGTGGTTCAGAGGGACCGGCGCGGACCGGAAGTTAATCTTCAGTTTCAAAGGCCCCGGCTCCTTCCCCCGAGTCACCAGTGTTTCAGACAGCACTGTGAGAAACAACACGGACTTTTCCATCCGCATCAGCAACATCACCCCAGCTGACACCGGAACCTACTACTGTGTGAAGTTCCAGAAAGGAACCCCTGACACGGAGTTTAAGTGTGGAGCTGGCACCCAGGTCACTGTGAGTGGTGAGTACAGCGTGGCCCCTTGTCACCTGTTATGTGACAGTGGGTGAGAATTCCTCCATTCTGACGACTCTGACACAGGTGTGAGTTGGGTCCTGTTTTCCTGATCTACTCACCTGCCTCCCCTGACCCGGGTGGAGCCTGAAGAGGTCCTGCTCTCTGCTCAAGGCCTCAGGGCCTATAAATATTGGGAAAAGTCCAGAACCACCTGCCATTTCCACCACAAGCACCATCCTTGTTTCCAGGGATGAGGAGCTGAGAGCCTGAGTGACATGCCCGGGGCCACGCAGGTCCCCAATTCTGCCTTGGGGGCTGGGGACACCCGTCCAGGTGCTGTCTCCCCTTACTCAGCACCTGTGAGCCCCTGCTGTGTGCGGGCCCTGCTCTAGAACCTGCAGGGACTGGCGACCAAAACAGGCAAAGCTCTTCTCCCATCTGTCTGAAGGTCTCTACCTTCAGGAAGAAATCTATCTTGGCAGGCGGACAGGCACTGCGCTTTACCTGTCCCAACGTCACAGTGCAGACAATCCTAATGGGTCCCATAGTGCAGTCACAGTGATTGGGGAGAAGGACAGAGGTTGGGTGATGTCTGTGGTCTGTCCGGAGTCACACTGTGAGGCAGGCACTAACTCACAGGCACGAAGTCTCGAACAGACTCGGGCATCTGGAATGTTCCTCACCCAGGAAGAGCTTCCCCATGTGGGTGACTTCATGGTCCCCATGAAAGCAGCACAGATGCTCATGTAGGGTTTTCTGACAGAGACCAGGACCCTGAATCCTGGAAGGTCAGGAACAAAGGACCCCATGCAACCACCCAACCCCCGTGATCAATAGGGAGCTTGAGGTCAAGAAGCAACCTGTCCTTGCCCGTGCTCACTGATCTCCAGTTGTGGGTGGATCTTCCAGAACGGAATCTGATTCCAGGTCAGACCTTCCTGCACAGGTGTTAAAAACTTTCCATAGAAGAACAAGTAGCAGGTATTTCTCTCTCTAGGTGCTCACACCTGGAAACAAAATCCAGTGCTACTAGTGAAGAAGGTGCCTGCAGGAAGGGGACACTCAGGGACACCTGGAGGGGCAGCCCAGACTCCGTCCAGATCCACACCTCGTCGCTGGGGAAACCTGGCACCTTAAACACCTGTGTGTAGACAGCACTGAAACATCATGTCCTCTAGCACCCCTGTCTCCACACACCATCACGTCGCTTGGACTGTCCTCCCTCCTGTCAAAATGCCCCAGCTCCTGCAGAGCGCTCGTCTGCAGGGAAACACCTGTGATCCAGGGCGTTAGAGGTGGCAGAGCCCCGTGGACAGTGGTGAAGAACACTTGTGATGGGGTGGGGGGCAGGGTGTGTGACATGTGTCTGAGGATGGGGAACATGTGCATATGAGTCTATATTACGTGTGGAATAAGTTACTACACTGAAAAGACAAAATAGCACTGGAAGAACTAGTTACTCAAACTGGTTTCCTGAAGGGACCAGAGAAAAAACAGATTCAGCCATGGTGTCTCCATTCCTTTTCTCGTTCGGGTTTTGCACAGCAGCTGCAAGGAGGAGATTTGAGGCTTTGTCCTGGACCTGCTGTGCTCTTATTTTACTTAGAGATAAATATGCATTTTCAGACAAGGAAGGACTACGTGTTATGATGATACTCGTAGGGGCTGCTGCCAGCCTCTGCTTTACACGCACCACACCCGACCTACCAGGAGGGGTAGATTCCCCTGTACAGGAGCAGACAGAGGATCAACAACATGGATCAGACACACTAAATAAACCAGTCTGTGTGCAGTGACCTCTGCCCTTCACCGGCTGTGTGTCCTTGACCCGCCCTTGACCCGCCTGCGCCTGTCTGAGCTCCTCCATCAGTGGGGACACACTGGCCTCTCCCGCACAGGCTGGTGGGAGGGAGACACCGGGGCACCAGCCGACTCAGGAACCCAAGATGCCCTGGAGGATGGTAACTGATCACAGCATCTCATCCCTCCAGGTCGTCTGGGCTGCTGGCAGAAGTTTTAGGACTTGACATGTCAGGAGACCCCTCCTCACTGCATCCTGAAAATGTTTGATGAGTTTTAGGAAGCAAATTAAATATTTTAAAGGCAAATATCTGCAATATTTGTAGCACTTTGCAGTATCTGCTGCCTGCCTGCTGTTTCAGAGGGTGCTGGGTAACACTAGCAATGCGGGGACCCGATAGGACCTGAGAGACAGGGGACCTGCCTGCACCTTTGAGTCACTGGTGTGTGAGCCTCCAGACACAAGAGGAGCTTCTGCCTCCAGCAGGCGTCTGTGTCTCTTCTGGATTTAATCACAAGTTAGAGACCATTGATCAGAGATGGACCACCTTCGGCTTCCTCAGCACCCGTGATACTTGGTTTCAACCCCAAGCTGACCACGTGAGGGACCCAGAGTCAGATGACACCCCCGCCCTCACACAGACTGTTCAGTTAGAATCTACTAGAAAGTGGCTACAAGGCAAAGATAAATTCATAAATCCCTGAAGGGAGAGTTGTGGGTATAAATGAAGTTGATTAAAGGGAGATCTGTGCTTCTCTGTTTCTGGAAGCCTCTTACTTTCACTCAAAGCAGATATCTCCCCCTTCCTGATTTCTCCTCCCTGCACCCAAGTCCCAGTAGACATGCTGCTGTCCCATGTCTCACAGGAGAAGCAGAGGGAGCAGACCACCGCTCTCCTCATATGGTCTCCTGGCTGCAGGGTCAACGGGGCCCCCTTAAGCTGACCCCCATTACATCTGGAAAAACTGCTGGACGCTGGGAAGGTGTCCAGTGGAGGCCGCCGGATGCTGCCGTCAGTTACCATTCTCCAGGGCATCTTGTGACCCTGACACTGGCTGATGCCCCAGGACCTCAGCTCTTTACCCTCCCACCATGGACAGTGAGTGAGTGAGTGAGACCCAGCAGGACTTTTAACCGGAGCCCAGATTGGGAAATCACCGGGAGAGAACAGAGGTGGACTTGGAACACAGTCTGGCTTTCTCTGTGGCCCCGCCCCCACTCACTCACGTGCGGTTCCGGGGACCCACCTCTACCTGAGCGTGTGCCAGCACCTCACGGCACTGTTAGGAGCATGAAAAATAATAGCTGCCTGTAGGGTTGTTATCCTGTCACACGCTTATCTCGGCGTTGATAGTCACAGTCGTGTTCACGTGTGTAAATGCTCCTTTTGTAGCCAAACCCTCTCCCCCGGTGGTCTCGGGCCCCACCGCGCGGGCCACGTCTGGTCAGACCGTGAGCTTCACCTGCGAGTCGCATGGCTTCTCCCCCAGAAACATCAGCCTGAAATGGTTCAAAAACGGGAATGAGCTCTCAGCCTCCCAGACCTCCGTGGACCCCGAGGGAGACAACGTTTCTTACAGCATCTCCAGCACGACCCTGGTGAAGTTGGCCCGGGAGGACGTTCGCTCCCAGGTCATCTGCCAGGTGGCCCACGTCACCCTGCAGGGGGGCCCTCCTCTTCGTGGGACTGCCCACTTGTCTGCGACCATCCGAGGTAGAGCAGCCTCACACCAGCCCCATCACCCCAGCCGCTAGTAGGGCCCCGCCCTCCTTTTCTCCAGGCCTTGAATTTCCTGGAATCCAATTCCCGACCTTCCTTGCCCATCCCAGACACCCGGTGTGCTGGTCCCTCACTGCTGTCACCTTGTCACCTGCCAGCGGGACACGTGCAGTGTCACACACTGTGCTGGGTCACAAGGTGGAATTAGAGCAGCTGGGATCACAGACACCTGCTCTCACCCGGCCCCTGTGATTGACACTGTCATTCATTGTGTCACTGTGGGCATTTGCCTTCAGGGCTGTGCTTGTGGGACTCACGGTCATGCACTGGGGAACAAGCCCTGTGCACCTACTGGGTGCCGGGCACCGGACTGCGGGGTTTCATTCCTGGCAAAGAGCAGTGTCCGTGTTTGAGCACTGCCTGCATCCCTCTCACGGTCCGTGGTCTCCTCCTGGTGCCCCCGCAGATTCGCGCTGGAGCCCCGCCCCGCCTGTCTGCTCCATTAGGTCAGAGTTGTGCCCTGTGCTGTTTCAGTGCCGCCCACCTTGAAGGTGACCCATCAGCCCACGGCGGGCAGCCAGGTGAACCTCATCTGCCAGGTGAAGAACTTCTACCCGCAGAGCCTACAGCTGACCTGGCTGGAGAACGGAAACGTGTCCCGAACGGAAACGACCTCGACCCTCCTCCAGAACAAGGACCGGACCTTTAACCGGACCAGCTGGCTCCTGGTGAACGCATCTGCCCACAGGGAGGACAGGGTGCTGACCTGTCAGGTGGAGCATGATGGGCAGCCGGTGGTCTCTAAAAACTATACCCTGGTGGCCTCTGCTCGCCAGAAGGACCAGCTGCTTGGTGAGGCTTCCATGCCAACTGATCTGACCTTTTATAAGTGTATCTTTTTGATGTAATCAAGCACTATAATTAACAGTCCACCTTCTCTGCAGATGTGGTCCTCTCAGCATTACCTCCTTGGCCCATCCTCAGGCTTTTCTGCCCTCTGGCTCTAGGAGATAAAAATCTGCAGTGTTGCCCAGAGGCCTCTCCTTCACTCTTAAGCTTTACCTTTGTCATCAGTCACTTCATTTCCCTGCTTTCCTCCAAATTGTTGATGCCCAAACAACAGCCCTCCAATTCCAGAGTCCTTCTCTTGGACCATCCCCAACTCATTTTTAATTGCCCGGGAACAAGGGAATCCCTTCCTCTGGTGACACCATCCCTGTCACCGCTGGTGAACGGCTTCACAAAAGCTCCACTAGGTCAAGGCTTGTCCCACCGCTCTCCACCCAGACGGGGTCCCTGACCAGTTGTCTGATGAGAGACTGGCCCCTGTGGTCAGTGAAGAGGTCGCGTGACAACCACTCCTCATGGAGCTCCCATGGGTCATCGTTCGGAACTGGGACCCACATGCCCCAGGTGAAGGAAACTTGAGGGGCTGAACGACACGCTGACACAGCAAAGGGAACCACTGAGAGCTCCAAATGAACTCTCGGTTTCCTCATCACTGAGAGTAAAGTTACCTGCCTCATAGAGAAATGAGAACCCAGCCAGTGAGCCTTGGGCCAAATTCTCATC
The DNA here is from genome assembly GCA_004363575.1 of Solenodon paradoxus. Classification (NCBI taxonomy): domain Eukaryota; kingdom Metazoa; phylum Chordata; class Mammalia; order Eulipotyphla; family Solenodontidae; genus Solenodon; species Solenodon paradoxus. The sequence goes on from RJWH01003680.1 coordinate 133,972, forward strand.
ATTCTCTCAAGGAGAAGGCCCAGGCTGCCTAAGAAATGGGTGAGAGACAATGAGGAACTTCTTTACCCAGATTTCTGCCTCGACCTTGATCGCAGATTCAGATGCTTCAGGGTTGATGGTCCCAGGAGCCTCGATGCAATAAGAAGAGGCCCTGGGGAGGGAACACGTGTGGCCCCTCTAATGGTTCCTCCTGTTCTTGATTTCCAGGCTCAGAGACGTCTCTTCCAGGCCTCACGTCTGTCCTCCTGGGCCTCCTCCTAGGTGTCAAGGTGCTGCTGGCGGTTGCCATCTCTGCCATCTATGCCCACAGGAAGCAGAAGGCCTCACTCTAAGTGGGGAGGGCTCAGAGCAGGCCAGTTCTGTCCAGAAGGTAAGGTCAGCAACTGAGAGAAGCCACCGGTCACACAGGTCAGGGCCAATCTGGTGTTAAAAATGATGAGATGCCTGTCTCAATACACACAGGAGTCTCAGGTATAACTCTAGATGTTTCTAACTACCTGGTAGAGTGTGGGGTCCTGGACAAGCCAGCAGGTGATCTGAGGGTGTCTACGGGGTGCTAGGGATTCTGACGAAAAAGAGGGGAGAAGGGAGGAGAAGAGGGGCCGTTGAGTGACCGTCTCCCATGAAGACCCTCTCTAGCCTCTTTGAACATGTTGCACCATGGGGATAAAGGAATCCTCATTTAACAGTAATGTTGAAAATCCCCTATAGGGTGTTCTCATGACTGCCCCAACCCCAGCCCTGACCCTTGTGTGGAGAATTAGAAGAAATGGTAAGAGGATCAGGACCTCCAGAGGAAGATCATGGTGACAGTCTTATCTAGATGATAGAATTCCAAGGAGGAGAAAGCACTAGGGACATAGGAGACATGCAGGAAATATTTCCTGAGTGAAGGTCAGTATTAAATGAGAACATAGTACTATAGCTCCTCCTTTTCTCCCTGTCACAGGTCTCTCTCAGCTGTCACCTGGTGGCTACCATGATATACACTTACGTTCATTCTCTCCTGAGTTATTCTGTCTTCTGGATCCTGACTAGTCCTGACACCCACCTACTTAAGGTTTTCTATTACTTCTTGGATGCAAATAGATGCTCTTTTAGTTTTAAGAAGAAGCATTCTCCTTCCATCCTGCTAAAATGCCCTACTTCTCAAACCAGAAAATGTTCCCTCCTGTGTCCGTGATAGCCACACATGTTCTTCTGCCATCTTGCTCTTTCCCAAGCATTTGCTCGAGATCAAAATGCTGTCAATGTAAAAGTAATGACATTTGCTCCTCTCTCTGTGATAGTCACATTTGTTCTTCCATCATCTTTCCCCACCAGTGGCTCATGGAACTATACTGTCATACAAAAGAGTTGCCATCATCCCTGATGTCTCCTTTTTCTATATCGCATATTCTGTTGCACATTATACGTGCTTATGACCGATGGTAAAATGGTGTATTAGCAGAAGAAATTCCAAAAGAAGAAAATAACTTTGATTTGTGTTCAGTGCCAATTTCTGTGCTATAAATACTCCCAACAAGGCCAAGTTCATCTACACTTTGTTTAACAGCCAGCTTGCAGAATTCCTGGAAGTGTAACGATAAGTTCTCATGAGCCAGTGTTTCTCCACCATGACACAGTCTCCACTGTAACCTGCACACTCTTACCTCCCCACATGCCTCCCAGGTCACGGGCACATCTTGTCTTCCTGAGCCATTGCTATAGTGTAACTGGTTTCCTGCGTCAGCCAGAGTGTATCTTTGGAGTCTAAGTCAAAACACATCACTCCTCTGCTTCTTCCCCAGCACATCTGCAGGTCCACTAGATCCCTTCTTTCAAGTCTTTTCTCAGATGTCTCTTTTTTTGTCACCTGTAAACCACGCTACATGAAATATGAGTTCACCACTCATCCTGTTATCGCATTCTCCCTGCCCTGACTTGTGTGTTTTCTTAGCTCGTCTATCACCTGACATGTTAGCCTGTACAGTCCCCATTCGCATGGTGAGACAGGAACATAAAAACAACCGTGAAAATTGAAACATGGAAAATAATAAAAATAATCAGTGAAAAGATGGCTTTCCTGTGGCCTTTAAATTTTTGAAACATTAGAAAATCTCTTCCTACCAGTTGTAAATGAAAAAAGAATAAATGAAAATTAAAACAAATAGTAAAAACCATACTTACATAACATAGTATGATTTCTAACATTGGAAACATTAAAAATTAGAGCTTTTTTCCTTGTAAAACTTCTCAAGCATGATAAGAACAGAGCTTACCTCCTTATTGTATAATTTACAATATGGAGCAAATATCTTTTCATGGTTTAATTATCATACTGCCTTCTAAATTTAGAGCTGTTTCCAACATTTTACCCCCTTGTACTTTTCAATGTTGTGAAATCTTCAGACATGCCTTTAATTTGAAGTATTCTCTGGTATCACTTCCTCTTAGATATTTTCCCCTTCGTCTTCATTTTCCTCATTTCTTTGGTGAGTTTGTCTTCTCTGACGTCTTCTGATAGCATAGCCAGAATCTAACACTGTCGGCTTTCCCACAGTCAGCTACTTTTAGTACAGCTGCACATAAGTTCCATTTGTATTCACATTCCATTGGCTTTCCATCTTTTATCTACCACTGTTTTTTCATCTTTTTTTCATTTCATATTTTGCAATCTTTTTTCAAAGCTGCATGTGGGTTCATCATTGGTAGACAAGAAAACAACACAACCCCATGCTTTGCTGCCTATGTAATTCACATGGGAGATCTTAACGCCCAGTGTGATGGCGTCAGAAGGTGGGGTCTTTTGGAAATGAGTGGGTGACAAGCGATGAGACCTGAATGGGACTGGGATCCTTATAAAAGAGGACACATAGAACTCTCCAACACCTAGTGTCACACGAAGACACAATGAGAAATCTGCCACCCAGAAGAGGTCCCCAGCAGACCACGTTGGCCCCGGGATCTCAGACTTCCAGCCTCCAGATGTTGAGCATTAAATTTCTACTGTTTATGAGCCACCACATCAGTGGTTTTTTGTTAAAACAGCCCAAAGGACAAACAAACATAATAATCCGAGACAGAAACCAAGTATCTATCAGTCTATGTTGATATAAGTAATTGAATACATCAATATGTGAAGAAGAAACAAAAATCTCTTGTAAAGAGGTGTCCTAAATAATTTATGAAGATACTTTACCCTAAAGGAGAAGTCTAAATCCTCACTCCTGACATCAGTGGCACATGGTGACTCACTGCCAAAGAGGACAGGCTGGATATGAGTAACTTTACAATAGGTAAGTTTGACAGACACAATTCAGCCAGGCAATCAAGACTTCATCGACAGACATAAATCCATATAAACCATTGTACATCATGTGGATAGTGACTACCCTTGATACCATGTAATGAAAATGGTACTATTCCTCTGTGAACTTTCTCTTGAAAATGTATAGCCCCAAGATAATTATGAGAAAAGCATCAATAGAGAGATATTCTATAATATGCTTGACCAGTACTCAAGATCATTAAGGATAAGAAGCAGTCATCTTAAGGAATACAAAGAGGTATGACATGTCTATATACTTCAAAAGCCTGGAAGGGTAGCTGGATTATAAAAGAACAGAAGGAAATCTTTTATGGAATGAATGTTTTATAGTCCTCCAAATTTCACCCACTGAAATCTAAATGCCATGGTCATGATGTCTGAGGATGAGAAACTGGAGAAGAAATTTGGTCATGGGGGTGAAACCCTAGTAAATGAAATTAGTGCCCTTGTAAGATGAGATCAGAAAGTAACTCACCATTTCCACTTTGTGAGATGAAATGAATGGTCAACACTGCAGAGTGAGGGAATTACCCAGACCCCAACCAGGGCTTCAACCTCCAGGACTGGCAGAAATAGATGTATTGTTTACAGCCATCAGTCTATGTGTTTCGTTATAGCATCCCCCGGTAAGACAAAACACAAAGCACTCTGAATTTTGGCTAACAATATTGTACTAATAATGGCACACTAATTGCAATAAATGCACCACACTAATGTCAGATGTAATCACAATGGAAACTGCAACAGTATAAAGGAATTCTCATTATTTTCATCTCTATTAGTCTTTAATTAAAAATTGCTCCAAACAGTATATTTTTAAAATTTAGTAACTTATCCTCAGGTGGATCTTTTCCTATTGCAACCTTTTAGGGAACAATGCAAGAGAATGCGTGTGGGGAGACTACTGTATTGATATGTCCAAGTTTTTTCTCACATCACAGGTGTGAGGGTCGTTCTCTTCCTTCTTCTCCTCTCTGGCAGAGCTCGCTGCAGATCCACACATGCAGAAATCGCACAAAAATCTGTTTAACTGTCCCCCATGATATTCAACATAAAATATTCTAATGATTAAACTTCAGATCAGATCAAGCCAAATCAGAGAACTTTAGGTTACCTGAGAAAAGTGAGGTAATTTTAATCCAACTGTCGAGAAGACAAGGGGTAAAACATGCCAAAAAGCATGGTGGATGCGATGATGTACTAGGCTGAGGAAGATGATCCTCTGGCATCTCTCTTTGTGATTGCCTCAGCTGAAGTGAACGACAATGTCCAAGGTTATGCCTGGAAAACTGCTGTTTCCATGACTCATCAGCACAGTGATGAAAAGTTTAGAGCTTTGGAGACTTCCAGCCAAGATGGCAACCTGGCAGGAAAAAGACTCACATCATCTCCAGAGAGCAACTAGAAATTCTCCTATTTTGCAGGAACAAACACTGAGAAAAAGTGCCACGTCCATGTCCAGCCTGGCTAAATGACAAAGTCAATAGCTGGGAAGAAGAAGGGCTTCAAAGAAGACTTCTTCAGGGAACAAGATGTGGTGCCTCTAACCGAGCTTTCCTGGGAATCATGATTTGTGGAATCATGATTTGCTGTATTGGCTTATTCATATATGCAGAATTAATTTAAAATAATAATGAAAATAACAATTTCCCTACTGGGAGAAGGATTGAGAATTTCTCTGAAAAATGGGACTATTGCGACAAGGCAAAATGATACTAAAAAAACTAAACTCACCTGTGCCATTGCCTCTATGCAAGGCTAACAATATACTTATAAATTACCCAAGAAATTGACTCAGAAAATATCCCCAATGGCCTCTGTGGGAGATATAGTAAATCAACTATAGCAAGGGAAATTATTTCAGCCTCCATTCATTTACACAGTTGGCCCATTAATGATGTAGGTTATATCTAAAAACAAAGAAAAACTATTCCGATCCCCTCCCACAGCATTGTCCTCACCTTACAATAGCTTATAAGATTAAAGGAAAATTATGGTACCCACCAAGAGGAAAAAATAATGCAGGACGACTGCCTGCTCCCCCATTACCATGTACAGGCGCCTATGACG